>CM023150.1:38702271-38994046 GCA_013133815.1 Cromileptes altivelis
ACTATAGAATTCACCAAACCACATGTTTCTGGCTAGGAAACTTGTTTCTGTGTGCTTCTGGTCAAAAGTAACAGCCTAAGTGACAACATGCTGTCAAAATGCTTTTTGGGGAATGAAACCACTAAAAGTGACATGAGGCTGTTTTTCTGACCAAACTAGTGATGGAAAACCACAAGCAAAATTGCCTTGCTACTATAGAATTCACCAAACCACATGTTTCTGCTATGGAACACTTGTTTTCTGAGTGCTTCTGGTCAAAAGTAACAGCCTAAGTGACAACATGCCAGTACAAACATGCCTTTTCGGGGCCTGAAAGCCACTAAAAGTGACACTGAGGCTGTTTTCTGACCAACTAGTGATGGAAACCAGAGCAAACTGCCTTGCTACTATAGAATTCAGCAAACCACATGTTTCTGGCTTGAAACAACTTGTTTCTGAGTGCTTCTGATCAAAAGTAACAGCCTAAGTGACAACATGCTGTCAACATGCTTTTCGGGGCCTGAAAAGACTAAAAGTGACATGAGGCTGTTTTCTGACCAACTAGTGATGGAAACCACAGCAAACTGCCTTGCTACTATAGAATTCACCAAACCACATGTTTCTGGCTTGGAAACTTGTTTCTGAGTGCTTCTGTCAAAAGTAACAGCCTAAGTGACAACATGCTGTCAAATGCTTTTTGGGGCCTGAAACCACTAAAAGTGACATGAGGCTGTTTTCTGACCAACTAGTGATGGAAACCAGAGGAAATTGCCTTGCAACTATAGAATTCTGCAAAACCACATGTTTCTGGATTGCAAACTTGTTCCTGAGCGCTTCTGGTCAAAAGTAACAGCCTAAGTGACAACATGCTGTCAACATGCTTTTTGAGGCCTGAAACCACTAAAAGTGACATGAGGCTGTTTTCTGACCAACTAGTGATGGTAACCAGAGGAACCTGCCTCGCTACTATAGAAATCAGCAAGCCACATCTTTCTAGCTTGGAAAGTTGTTTCTGAGTGCTTCTGGTCAAAAGTAACAGCCTAAGTAACAACATGCTGTCAAAATGCTTTTCGGGGCCTGAAACCACTAAAAGTGACATGAGGCTGTTTTCTGACCAACCTAGTGATGGAAACCAGAGGAAAGTTGCCTTGCAACTATAGAATTCACCAAACCACATGTTTTCTGGTATGGAAACTTGTTTCTGAGCGCTTCTGGTCACAAAGTAACAGCCTAAGTGACACAACATGCTGTCAACATGCTTTTCGGGGCCTGAAACCACTAAAAGTGACATGAGGCTGTTTTCTGACCAACTTAGTGATGGAAACCAGAGGAAATTGCCTTGCAACTATAGAATTCAGCAAACCACATGTTTCTGGTATGGGAAACTTGTTTCTGTGACGTTCTTCTGGTCAAAAGTAACAGCCTAAGTGACAACATGCTGTCAACATGCTTTTCGGGGACCTGAAACCACTAAAAGTGACATCAGGCTCCTTTTCTGACCAACTAGTGATGGAAATCACAGAGCAAACTGGGTTGGCTACTATAGAATTTCAGCAAAACCACATGTTTCTGGTTTGGAAACTTGTTTCTGAGTGCTTCTGGTCAAAAGTAACAGCTTAAGTGACAACAGGCTTGTCAACATGCTTTTCGTGGGGCTGAAACCCACTAAAAGTGACATGAGGTCACTGTTGTTCTCGACCAACTAGTGATGGAAACCAGAGGAAATTGCTTGCAACTATAGCTACTATAGAAATTCACCAAGCCACATGTTTCTTCTCTTGGAAACTTGTTTCTGAGTGCTTCTGGTCAAAAGTAACAGCCTAAGTGACAACATGCTGTCAACATGCTTTTTGGGGGCCCTGAAACCACTAATAAGGTGACATGAGGCTGTTTTCTGACCAACTAGTGATGGAAACCAGAGGAACCTGCCTTGCTACTATAGAATTCACCAAGCCTATAAGTGACCACATATTTCTGGTGTGGAAACTTGTTTCTGAGCGCTTCTGGTCAAAAGTAACAGCCTAAGTGACAACATGCTGTCAACATGCTTTTCGTTGACTGAAACCACTAAAAGTGACATGAGGGTTAGGGTTAGCGTTTGGGGTTTATCATGAGAAACTGGCCTTTTTTGCCTGGCTTTACCTAAAAGTTGAATGTTTTTCACACCATTTGCTATGTTGGGCCTGCCATCCATTCATGTGTATTGGGGCCATTTTGCCAGTAAGGCAATATCGCAGTGCCAGCATCCAGGTATGCAGTTATTCATGGTAGTTGCATTTTTGGGCACCAGGGGGCACTTGAAAATGAACTAGAAGACTCTTGAGATTTGCAAAATCATATTCTGGTAGCAGTAGGTTGCTTGCTCCTCTAAAACCAAAAGTAGCTTTAGGAATGCAACTTCAATGATATTGTTCTTTGAATGTGCTGAACTGAATGTGATGTCTGAAAGTCTCAGCTCATTTCATACAATTTGGGGCCAAAAGTTAAATTTTGCCCTTGTTTCTTTACTGACCTGTAGAGGACACTCTGCTGTAGGACATACACAAAAATGCAACACTAAGCTCCTTCTGGGGCCCCCAAAGTAACCACAACGTATGTATGTTTTAGGTTAAAGGAACTGCAGAAATTGAAATTGGTTTCTCTGAGTGTACATACTGAGAGGATGGTATCCAATACCCTTTGACCTTGACTGAGGCCTTTCCAGACCAGTTACTCTTTTGACCTTATGTGGTCACCAAAGTAGATGGAGGCCTGAAGCTTGAACTAGGAGATCCCTGAGATGTGTAAAATCATGCTATCGAGGAAGCATGTTGATTACTACTACCATATTGGAAGTAGCTTTAGAAATAACTTGCAGCCTCCAACGTCTAGAACCTGGTTTGGACATGTTTTGTCACTGATTCTGCACTCCATATGGGCCAGTCCTGTGGTGGTTTGAACCCTTTCAGTCTTTCCATCTGCCATTGAGGTCCATATTTTGCCTAACAGGTCAAAGTTATTCTCGAGCCACCTTTGTACTTTAAATAAATAAGGGTCTATACTGTAATGTTAGATCTGACCAATAGTGCAGAATCACTGACTAAACATTTCTAAACCAGTTTCTAGAAGTTGGAGGCCCTAATTTATTTCTAAGTTATTTCTCCTAGTTCAAGTTTCAGGCCTTCATCTGCTTTTGTGACCAAATGAGGTCAAAAGAGCAACTGGTCTGGGAAGACCTCAGTGGTCATTGGACATCATCCTTTCATTGTATATATTAAAAAAAAATCTGCAACTGCAATTCACAGGACATGGTCCTTGGGGGGGCCTAGATAATGTGTATAAACTTTTGTGGATGTAGCCCCAAGGATTCACTTAACAGGCCAATCCAGCACCAACACCTACAGGTCGTCAAAGGGTGTATAAGACTAACGCCGGATTTCCACTGGATGCATGTCCGTTGCGGAACGGCAGCACTGGTTATCCGCTGTGTGCTCCGCCATCCGTCAGTACCCACCGGCTGCATTTGCTGTGCGGTGTGGTGTAGCTCTGCTGGAAGAAATCTCGGTGCACTGCCATGATTAATATATCCTTGTCCATGGTGTTAACGGGGTGAAATGACGTATGAAAACCTCTGACCTGCCAATTTCTAATGGTCAATTTCCATCAGATGCGTGTTGGCTGTGTCTGCACTCCGGCACGGCAGCCGAGCCGACAGGATTCCATTCTAGTCAATGTATTTGTTTCCACCGGCTGCGGCTGTGCTGCGTTCCGGCTCCGTCTCATCTCCGGCACTCCGGAGCCCTCCGGAACAGATACGCAGGACTTCTATTTTTGCCGGACGCACAGAGCAGATCGTGCGGGGCAGGAAGTCGTGCATAGAAACCCAATAAAACATCCGGTTAATTTTCACGGTGTAGCCCCAAGGATTCACTTAACAAGCCAGTCCAGCACCAGCACCTACAGATGGTCGAAGAGTGTATAGGTCTAAGGGCCTGGATCTGTCTTGGTTCAACCAGAGAAACTTTTGAGTAATGCTTAAGTTACTTCTTGTTGTGTGAGACAAAGGGATCATGACTGTACCTCCATACGCCCATATTTGGCCAAACACGTCTCAGTCATTCTCTAGCCACCGTTGTATTTTTAATAAATAAAGGGTCTCAAAGGTAAAAGCTGGACATCTTGGCCTTTAGATACTGAGAAAGTGGTCTTCAACAATCTCATGAATACTGGAGTCATATTTAAATTACTAGATTGCGCTTGTGCCGCCCGAGTGGCAGCAGCTGCAGCAGCTCCTGCTCAATTTGAGCTTCTTTCAATTTACTCAGTAGTTTTTAGTGACTACTCTAAACTTCTTTTTGTGTGTTCATTTTTTGTTACAATGGTGCACTTATGGATACCAAAGTCGTTGTGTTTGCCCTGGTCTTTCTTTTGTTTTTCACACTTTCTGTGATTGGAAATAGAAGAGTAAGTTAATGGATGGACATCCCTCCCTTTATCCTTGATTGGTAGAATCAGCATTATAAAAATGAACACACTTCCTAAGATACTGCATTTATTTCAGAATATCCCACTGTCTCCACCCGATGATTTTTTAAAGATAATAAAAAAAATTATTTACTAGTTTCACATGGAAAAACAGCAAAGCTAGAATTCAACTATCCTTGCTATTGCTTGAAAAATATGGAGTGTGGACTCGTAGCTGGAGAGGTGCCAGTTCACCTCTTGGGCACAGCCAAGGTGCCCCCTGAGCAAGGCACTGAACCCCTAACTGCTCGGAGCGCCTCCAAGGGGCAGCTCCCTCACTCTGTCATCTCTCCCATATATTAATGCATGTATATAGGTCCTGTGCATGCGTGTGTTTCAGGCCTATGTGTGAAAATAAAAGACAATAAAAATATAACAACAGAGTGAAAACACTGAAATTTCCCCTCACGGGACTAATTAAGTTAAGACTTAACTTAAACTTACACCTACCGCATAGTAATGGAAGTTTAAAGTGTCCAAATATAACTTGGTATTATTGGGCAGTACAACTAAGGACTATTAAATTTTATTTTGCAACAAGGGATGTTCCACAATGGAAAGAAATGGAATCTGAATGTCTGCGCTTGCCTTTACCCCTGTATTTTTATTCTGATCCACTGCCAAACTTGATAAAACAAATCACTGACCCAATTGTTAAAAATATGATGAGTATGGTTTGAAGTTTTATTTACTAAAGAAACTAGTCCTTTATCTCAGAACAGTCCTTGGGGAAGCCAGCGTTTTATACCAGGAAGAACAGATGCTGTATTTAAAACGTGGGCATTTAAGGGACTAGAGAAAATTCAGGATCTGTATCTTCCTAACTCAGATAACATGCTGTCTTTTGAAGAAATCAGACATTCCTCCAGCTTAGAAATTACATTAGGACGAGACAAAATAATCTTTTAACCAGACCTCCAACATCTGACTTGGAAAAGATTGTATCCAAGGACAGCTTAAGTAAAGGTGCTATATCAGAGTTATATAATTATTTATTATCAAAGTCGATTGAAAATGCAGATTATAAATGAGAAGCATGGAAGGAAGATCTTGGCACAGATATAACATTAGAAGACTGTCAATCTATATCTATATATATCTATATCTACAGTGACCTTATGCTGTTTCCCCGACAACAAGCCGTGGGTCTCCAGAGACATCAAGGTCCTGCTGAATGAGAAGAAGAGGGCCTTCAGAGATGGGCACAGTGAGCAGATGAGGCGGCTTCAGGGGGAGCTTAAGGAGAGGATCCAACAGGGTAAAGAAAGCTACAGGAGGACGCTGGAACACAAACTCCAGCAGAACATCCTGAAGGACGTGTGGAGTGGCATGAGGAGCATCACTGGCTACAAGCCATCTGGCAGCCAGACAACAGGGGAGGTACAAAACGAGCCAACGAGCTGAATCTGTTCTTCAATAGATTTGATGAGAGGGCTCCGACTACTACCCCTCCCCCACCTCCAAACCTCCAGCCCTGCTGTTCCCCCTCCCCCACAGTGCCTTCCTGACCACACCCTACCTGTCCTCTCTCCCCCACCATCACCTACCCCCATCCCCATCAACACTCATGGCACACAGACTTTCACAGCAGAGCAGGTGAGGAAGGAGCTGTGCAGACTCTCCATGCGAAGCAGCAGGTCCCGATGGTGTCAGCCCAAGGGTCCTCAAAACATGCGCATCCCAGTTGAGTGGAGTCCTGCAGCACATCTTCAACCTGAGCCTGAGTCTGGAGAGGGTCCCTGTGCTGTGGAAGACATCCTGCCTGGTTCCTGTACCGAAGAAGGCATGTCTCAGCACCTCCAACAACTATAGACCGGTGGCGCTGACGTCCCGCCTGATGAAGTCCCTGGAGAGGCTGGTCCTCTCACTTCTTCGGCCCCTGGTCAGCTCATTACTGGACCCTCTTCAGTTTACCTGCCAGCCAAAACTAGGAGTGGATAGAAAACTGCATAGTATCCTGGACAACAGTGCTCACCCTCTCCACCAGGTGCCGATGTAACACCGAATGCCTGAGGAAGTCTTTTCTTCTGCTGGCCATAAAACTGTTTAATGCATCTACTTCCGGTCGCGGGAGAGACAGTGGAGACACTGTGACCTGAGCCAGACGTGACTTATCACTTCCACATCACTTCATCACTTTATTTGCACTGGATTTTGTTAAATTTTGCACTGGAATTTGTTAATTTTTTGCTGCTAAACTCACACTTTTTTATGCTGCTAGTAACCTGTTTATTTATTAATCCTTACTCTATATTACTTTCTCCCTTGTTTTGCTACTGTTGCACAGCAATTTCCCTCGGGATTAATAAAGTTTTCTTGAATCTTGAATCTTGTATGTGGCAATGCAGTAAGATAAAATGTTTTTGGGAGGAGGTTAAAAAAGCAATGGAAATAATGATTTCAAAAAGCATTCCAATGGATCCTGTACTCTTTGTCTTAAGACTTTACCCAAAAGGTCACAAGTATAACAAAATTGAGCGAATAATAATAGATTTGTGTCTTTTGCATGCCAAAAGATCAATTGAAATGTTTTGAAAGAAGACCAGCAGGCCAAGAGTTACGTAATGGGTGAGGCAAATGTTGACAACTTTTCCTTTGGAGAGACTGATGTACATACAAAAAGGAAGGCAGGATATATTTGAAAAGATATGCGAACCGTCTAATGTGTTTGTTAAAAGTATTGTATTAAAGAGTTCATATACCTGTAATTATAATAGATAATTAAATTATGCACAGAATGTTTATGGCTGAGAAGATGACGTTTGTGGTGTGTATTGTTTGTCTGCAATTTGGTTTTGTTTTGTTTTGTTTATAATACTTGTACCACAGCAGGTGCCTTTGTTAATGAGGCACAAGTCTACATATTTGATATAATTGTGTGTATATATACAAGTGTATATGTATATATAAGAAAATGTCAATAAATATATTGTTTAAAAAAAAAAAAAAGATATGTTGGATCTATACTGTGATGTTGGATCTGACCAATATCTCATGTCTCAGCTCATCATGTCTGTATGATCCACTTGTGATAAAGGAACTAATATAGAGTTGTTGGGTTTATACTACAATGATGGATCTGACCAATATCTCTGTATGGACCCACCAATTCTGTATTAGTCCCTTATAATTTTGTAGTCGTGCTTCTTCTGCTAAAGTATCATCCTCCTCCCATCTAAGACTTTTTGTGAAAGTGCCTAAGGGACTTTTGCATGCAAGCATTAACACACTTAACATGCTGGTAGAATATAGGGAGTGCTGCCTTTAAAGTCTGCATGATTAAAATCCCCTGCTATGATATTCACGGCGTCAGGATACATTCTCTGCTTATTGGTAATGCTTGTAGACCCTGTTTCCCACATTGTTTTCCACAAAAGGGACTAATATGAAGATGATGGGTCTACACTGCCATGTTGGATTTGACCCAATTTCCTTGTATGAAACAAACATTTCAATAATAGTCCCTTGATTGCAAGGGGTTTATACATACATGATGGGTTTCTACTGAGATATTGGGTCAGGTCCAACATCGCACTATAGACCCAACATATCTTTATTAGACCCTATTTCCCACTGTTTTTTTTTTTTTAACAAAAGGGACTAATATGGAGATGTTGGGTTAATACTGCAGATCCAACATCGCAGCATAGACAGTACTTGCTGGCAATGTGCCCAATGTAAGGGAAATTAGGGATGATGGTTGTTAGATCCCAACATCTCCACAATTTATTGCAAAAACACCCAACTTGTACGTTTGAGATCCTTTACTTATTAAAAATACAAAGTTGGCAAGAGAACAACTGAGACCTATTTGGCCAGATACGGGTGTATCGAGATGCAGTCATGACCCCTTTGTCTCACACAACAGGAAGTGACTTAAGTATGACTCCAGCATTCATGACATTGTTGAAGACCACTTCCTCAGTATATAATGGCTAAAACACCCAACTTTTACCTTTGAGACCCTTAAAAATACAAAGTTGACTAGAGAATGACGGAGAGCCACCCCTCATGGGTAGATGAAAAAACTGAGAGGGTTCCAAACCACCACAGGACTGGCCCACATGGAGAGCAGAATCAGTGACAAAACATGTCCAAACCAGGTTCTAGACGTTGGAGGCTGCAAGCTACTTCCAATATGGTAGTAGTAATCAACATGCTTCCTCCATAGCATGATTTTACACATCTCAGGGATCTCCTAGTTCAAGCTTCAGGCCTCCATCTGCTTTGGTGACCACATGAGGTCAAAAGAGCAACTGGTCTGGAAAGGCCTTAGTCAAGTTCAAAGGGCATTGGATACCATCCTCTCAGTATATACACTCAAAAAAACAATTTCAATTTCTGCAGTTCCTTTAACCTAAAATATATACTGGTTGTATTTGTTGTGGTTACTTTGGGGGCCCCAGAAGGAGCTTAGAGTTGCATTTTTGTGTATGTCCTACAGCAGAGTGTCCTCTACAGGTCAGTAAAGAAACAAGGGCAAAATTTAACTTTTGGCCCCAAATTGTATGAAATGAGCTGAGACTTTCAGACATCATATTCAGTTCAGCACATTCAAAGAACAATATCATTGAAGTTGCATTCCTAAAGCTACTTTTGGTTTTAGAGGAGCAAGCAACCTACTGCTACCAGAATATGATTTTGCAAATCTCAAAAGTCTTCTAGTTCATTTTCAGACCTCTGTCTATTTTGTGGGCCACAAAATTAGCTTTTTTTTGGCCCCTAGGGGCCTCCATGGCCAAAAAATATATATAAGCTCTAAATGGCTACAAATGTAAACAGCAGACCATGAGAGATGTGTCAATCCTGATTCCTGAAGTCCCATACCTTCTGGATACTTTCCAGGACTAACATTTTCCAGGGGCCTTTTGGGACTGTCAGGGGCCACTGGGACCCCTTGCAGACCACTCAGATGGCAAAAAAAAACAACTGTTATATTTTTGGGCCCTAGGGGCCACTCAGGGTTGTTCAGTGGCTATTTGGGTACCTTGCAGACCACTGAGAAGGTCATGAAATGCATCTGTATTTTGGCCCACCCAGAGTTTATCAGGGGTTTTGAGGAGCTTTGTAGACCATGAAATTGGTTACATGAAGCATTTTTATTCCGGGGGACATGCAGGTTACCGTGGGTCTATCCTCAGGTCGTCATTCAGACCATGGACAAGACAGCCCGTGCTCCCCCAATGGAAGCACCCCCGGCCCTGGCCACGCACCCCCATGCTGGCCCTCAGGCCCGCTCCCCACCCCCTACATGCCCATTGAGTGCGTCCACTCCTCTGCCCCAGCGTGCTAAAACACGCCTTTCCCTCCGTTCCACCCGTGAAACACAAAAAGCACCTCAAAACTCCCCCACCTCACAACTTTCACCTGTTTTCTTCATTCCACCCAATAAACCTTCCATTCCGTCACCTCCATCTCCCTCCGCTTTCCTCCAACAGGAAAATGAAAAACGCTCAGTCTCAACCTCCCGGCACCCCACAGGTGGCACACTGGCAACTTCACGGCCTGCCACCCGGGAGACTGGGGTTCAACACCAGTCCTCACCCCAGGTATCCAAGCCAAACTCGGTCGACTTCGAATCAGTCTCACTCAACACCATACACACAAAATCTAATGTTGCTGTACACATGTATGATTTCATTTCTTCTACTTCCCCCGTAGCACAGACACCCAGGCTAGGGGCTGAGGCGACTGGCGCCGGGGCTCCACTGGAGGATTCGGAAATGAGCTCTTTTCATACGAATCCAACCCACGACAATAACAAGCACAACCCAACTCAGGGCATGAAAACCATGATGAGTGGCACTCGTAAGGCCATGCTGGCCGAATTGAGCACCCATTCTGAGCCCTCCCACTATCAACTTTCTGTGGACCCTGACGCCAGTCTCACCGACCCACAACACTCTTCCCTAATACAACCCCTCACACCCACTGCCCGCCTACCGACCCCGTCACCCCGTCTAGCTCTTTCACGCCACACACCTCCCCTCAATAAGACCTTTAGACCAACGTATCACATTGCCCGCCCACATAGGAAGCTAGTGGACTGGTTTTTCAGGCCTCGCAAATCTGTCGTCATCCTGGGAGATTCCAACATCAACCGTGTTCCAGCCCACAATAACCCCAACATCCAACTCGACAGTTACCCCGGCGCCAACTTCTATCACTTTCTCAAGGTTTGTGAAAAAACCCCCCCCAACCCCTCCACTAAAATCTTAGTACTGTCAGTGGGTCTCAATAACAAAGACCAGGACCCTAAACAAACCTCGGCCAAACAACTAAAGGCACTTTACAGGACAGCCCGCGCCACCTTCCCTAATGCGGATATCTACTTCCCTATCATGAATTTTTCACCCAATCTTACACCCACCCAACAATATAACCTCAAATTTATCAACAACACCATTGCCACCCACTTACCCTTTCTCGCTGAAATACCCCATGACACTTTCGTCACCGACCCCGACAAGATCCACTGGACCCCAGCCACAGCGGCAGCCATATTTGCACACTGGTGCAAACAATTGAATTTATCCCTCACCTGAACCCTACCCCGGTCCCGCACACCCCTGCCCTTAATCCCTTTCTAATAGCCGCCACCCAAAAACACCGCAGTTCCACACAACCCTCTTCCCCTCCCTCTCCCCCACCCCCCTCTATTACAAAACCTCCATTAGCACAGCGCATTCTAGCCCAACTAAACTCCGATTCCAACGTCCTTAACCTCTCCTCCATGCTCCAGTTGTCTCCAGCCCAACTACAACTCCTCGAAAAAGGCCTATCCTTCATTCCACGCCCTGCACGTTATGACTGGGAGGAGCTTCGCAAAGATATACATCACTACCATAGACGCATCAAAATCATTGACCACTTTCACACTAAACAGCAACAAAATACACAGTGTTTCACATTACCTTCCAGCTGGGAACCCACCGGTCTACAAATCCATCCCCAAATACATTCCATCATCCGTTCCGACCTTAATACAATGAACACATACCGGCCCCCACCCAATGCCCCAGACAATCTCTCAAAGTCCGAACGCACGGCACTACACCAACTCATTAAAAATCCCAACATCATAATTAAACCAGCAGATAAAGGATCCAAGGTAGTCATCATGGACCGCCAACAATATCTTCTAGAAGCCAATCGCCAGTTATCCAACCCTCTCCATTACAAACCCATTTCATCCACAATACAACACAACACACAGCTACAGATACGGTACATCATCCAAAAACTATACACTAAAAAATACATCTCCGCCAAACAACGTGATTTCTTATCAGGTCCCAATAATCCCCGCCCCCGCTATTTCTACCTCCTTCCCAAAATTCACAAACAACCCCAGAACTGGACAATCCCCTCCGAGGTTCCCCCCGGCCGCCCAATAGTTTCCGATTGTAACAGCGCTACCTACAATGTGGCACAATACATTGACCATTTCCTCTCCCCCCTATCTACCTACCATCCCAGTTACATTAAAGACACCTATCACTTCCTGGACATAATACGCCCCATGGCTGTTCCGTCGCAAGCCTTCCTCTTCACCATTGACATTGACAGCCTCTACACAAACATAGACACTAATCTGGGCCTCACAGTCATCAATAAAATCTTTCAACGTCATCCAGACCCCAAACGCCCCGATTCGGAAATCTTATCACTTCTCCGACTTTGTTTGGAAAACAATGATTTCCTCTTCAACGACAACCATTACTTACAAATACACGGAACAGCCATGGGGCAACGCTTTGCCCCTTCTTATGCTAACCTGTATATGAGCGAGTGGGAGCGAGAGGCTCTGGCCAAGTGTCCCCTCCAACCCCTGTTTTTCTTCAGATTTTTGGATGATATCATTGGCGCTTGGACACACGACCTCCCCGCTTTTGACTCTTTCATTCAAATTCTCAACAGTCATCACCCCACCATTACAGTAAAATCCACCATACACCCCAACCAAATAGACTTTCTGGACACTACCATCTTTTTCGAACCCATCAATACATCCGAGAAGCGTATGCTCTCCAAAGTATATTTCAAAACAACAGACACACACGCCCTCCTACATAAATCTAGTCACCACCCAAAACACACATTCAAAGGCATCATTAAATCCCAAATCATTAGATTCCATCGTATCTGCTCGAAACCGTCGGACTTTCACCAAGCCACCAAGACCCTTTTCACAGCCCTCCGTCACAGGAAATATTCCAAACGCTTCCTCCGTTCCATAAAAAACTCGACCTTGGCCACCCTCGCTCCCACTCGCTCACCCCCACATCCACCCCCCTCCCCCCCTTCCCCTTCCACCTCCCTTCCCTCATTAGATCTCACACTATATTCCATAACCACACCCGTAGCCTCACCCATCCCCCGGACCTCACCAATAAGAGCAGCATCCCCCTCCCCCTATCCTAACCAGGATCTGTATCCTAATACCCGTGCCCTCTCCCCTTGCCCTAGCCAGGGCTCGTACACTTATCCCCCACCCTACTCTGCTCTCGTGGAGACGGGAGAATGGACCTCCCTGCCAACGGACCCACCCCCACAAACCACACCTCCCGCCAAAATCCTGCCTCTGATCTCTACATTTTCTCAACAAATCCTGGCCTTACATCAGACTATCAAACAGAACTTCAAGAACATCCAAACACAACACAAGTCCCTGCAGGGCTACAGATTAATCTCTGCCTTCAGGAAAAATTTCAACCTACAGAACCTTCTGGTCAAATCCCAATTCACTTCCAATAAACATCCTGACCGACCCCTAGAATCCCGTCATTTCAAACAGAGAAAATTCATTATCAACCCCCACAGCCAATTATCCTTCCCCCCACACGGTTCATTTTCCCTCCTTTCCAGCAATATTGTTTACATCATCTCATGCACAATCTGCCATAAACACTATATAGGTGAAACGCAAAACACAATGTTAACACGCCTACAACAACACATACGGAATATCTCCCTTCATAATCTCAACACCCACTTAGTCGAACATTTCCAGCAACATTCAGTTGACAACCTCATCATCTCCGGACTGGAGGGCAACGCAATGTGGACGCTGGGGCAGAGGAGGCACGCGGAGCGGGTCTGGATCTCCAGACTGGGCACACTTGCCCCTCAGGGCCTGAATGATAACCCCTAACCCTTTTCATCCAGCAGGGGGCGTCAACCCACCAGGAACGGCTTGCTACCACTGACCCTGTCCAACTTTCTTTTGCCCTCCCTGACCCTTCTTCTTTCTTTTTTCCTTTTCTCCTAACTCTACCCCATTTCCAACTGCAGAACCCCAATTTACCTTTTCTTTACTCCCCCTTGCCTGACCCCAACCCCTTCCTCTGTCCCCCCTTTTTTCCCCCCCTTTTTTAAAAAAAAAAAAAAAAAAAAAATCTGATCCCTGAGTAAATTATATCCCCCCTTTTTCTTCCCCACCCTATTACCCAACCCACCCCAATCCCCTTACCCTTACCCTAACCACTCCCCTTTCACCCTAATCCCTAACCCCCAATCCTAATCCTAACCCCCGCCCTCTTCTCCCCCTTTCTTTCAACCTCCCCCGTACCTAACCCTAATCTCTCCATTCTTCTCCTCTCCCGTATCCTTTTCCTCCCCCCAGCCTTTTTTCCATCTCCAAAAAATCCTCCTTTCCAGCCCCCTTATCCTTACCCTAACCGATTTCCCCTCTTTCCCCCAATATCCCCCTCCTTTCCCCTCTCTCTTTTCTCTTTTCCCTCCTACCACAGCGGCCACACCACACCTACTAACGTAAATTCCTTCATGACCTAATTTGATTATTGCAATTTATATGAATCATGTTTCTGAATAAAAACAAGAAAAATAACGTTGACTGTCTTCTTTTCTAAAATACTGCCTGTTTGGTCTGATGCCTATACATATAATAAATTACATTGTTGTGTTTATTTGACATTTCATCTGCACTGTGCATATTGCGTGTATATTTATATGTCTATATCATGGCCTGTTATGTGCACACGCACGCACACGCACGCATACACTCTGCACAGTTAATCACAGCCAGTACCCATTAGAATATCTCGACAACTGACATTGTCCTTCTGTAAAATATGCCAACTACCAGATTCACTTACCATGTCATAGAATTTCCTAATCAAAATCTTCTTTCTTCTTTTTTTTGCTCTGTCAACCCACATCCCGGTTCATAGGTTCAAATAACAATAAAATCCAAATATATGTTACAATAAAGTTTTTCTTTCACGATCCTGCCTCCGCACATGCATTGGACACGCGCAGCTCTATTGCATCACCTTGCATGGCTGTGTGCGTGTTTATGTATGTATATATATGTATATATGGGTATGTTTATGTTATCATGTATTATGGTTGTATATATATATATATGTAAATATATATATATATATATGTATTGCGTGTGTATCGCGTGTGTTTGTGTGTGTGTATTTATGTGCATATGGATTATATGTACTATATGCATGCACGCGGGCACGCGTTCTTGCACATGCATACAAACCTGAGCCGGGATCTGGTTTATGACTCAGCTTTGATTGCGGACACACAACACAATAGAAATGTTAATAACACTGACCCTCTTCTTTCACTGCACTTACCTCTTCTCCCTACTTAGTTACTTCTGTTTCAAAGAACACATTGAGTTGTTGTTATTTCTGGTGTGGTGTGGTCGTTTTGGCGGCCGTTCCTGGTGGGTCTTGAACCCGGCTCTCCCGGGGCAGGGTCCGACGCTCAACCGATGAGCTATATGATTTCCTCATGGGGCTCTCTCTCGGCTGACTACTTTGATCTCCCCATCTCCTCACAACCGTAAGGTGACAATTTTTGACCTCCTCCTATATCCACGCTGTCGGGTCTAGATCGTGCCTGTGATCGGCCTGTGCACCAAAGATCCAATATGATCCCCTGAACCCCAACCCAAACCCCAATCCTAACCCCCTAACCCTAACCCCTAACCCTAACCCCCTAACCCATTTGGTGGTGGTCTTAATTGGACTGTGGCCAGTGGGGGCCACTGGCGCCTTCTGCGAGGCCCGTGCACTGCCACTGCTGGGGCCTTGCCCTGGTGGTGGTTCCTAGCCCCACTCCTAACCGGCCAGCGCCCGGGAGGGGGCCAGTTGGTCTTTGCTGGTCACGCTAAATTTTTGTTTGAAGCCCCTAGTGGCCATCCCCCCACCCATCCCCCAACCCTAACCCTAACCACTACAACCCTAGCCCAATCCCTTTACATTTACAAATTAAGCCAAGACAGGCGAACTAAATTAGAAAGGCCAAGAGAGGCAAATTAAAGAGAAGTCACATAAAAACAAGAAAGACAAAGAAGAAAAACCTAACACAAGGGACACAATACTAATACAGGCACAAAACAATGTAACAGGGAGAAGGCAAAGGGACAGGTAGGGTTTAGCAGAAAAGGAAAACAGAGGGAGGAGAAAGGGAAAGAGCCTGGGCAGATGGTGACCTTAAGCCAAGCAGGCAAGGCACACATTATTGTTGCAGCTCAGTAAGCCTGAGGAAGGCCAAAAAAGGCCGAAACGTAGCGCTAAGGCTGAGCTTTGCTAAGGCAATATGCCTAATTTTTTGAACTCCCACCACCATTTGGTGGTGGTCTTAATTGGACTGTGGCCAGTGGGGGCCACTGGCGCCTTCTGCGAGGCCCGTGCACTGCCACTGCTGGGGCCTTGCCCTGGTGGTGGTTCCTAGCCCCACTCCTAACCCTAAATATCCCCCTCCTCCCCTCTCTCTTCTCTCTTTTCTCTCCTACCACAGCGGCCACACCACACCTATTAACGTAAATTCCTCCAAGACCTACTTTAATTACTGCATTTTATATCAATCATGTTTCTCAATGAAAACAAGCAAAATAACGTTGACTGCCTTCTTCTCTAAAATACTGCCCGTTTGCTCTAATGCCTATACATATAATAAATAACATTGTTGTGTTTGTTTGACATTCCATCTGCACTGTGCATATTGTGTGTTTATTTATATGTCTCTGTATATCCTTTCTCTGGTGATATCATTGCCTGTTATGTGCACACGCACGCACACATACACATACACTCTGCACAGTTAATCACAGCCAGAACCCATTACAATATCTCGATATTTGACATTGCTCTTATGTAAAATATTCCAACTACTAGATTCACTTACCATGTCATAGAATTTCCTAATCAAAATCTTCTTTTTTTTGCTCTGTCAACCCACATCCCGGTTCACAGGTTCAAATAACAATAAAATCCAAATTTATGTCACATTAAAGTTTCCTTTTCACGATCCTGCCTCCGCACATGCATTAGACACGCGCAGCTATATTGCATCACTTTGCATGGTTGTGTGCGTGTTTATGGATGTATATGTATGCATATATGGGTATGTTTATGATATCATGTATGTATGTATATATATATATATATATATATATATATATGTATATATATTTATATGTATATGTATGTGCATGTGTATCACGTGTGTGTCTGTGTATGTATGTGTGTGTGTATTTATGTGCGTATGGATTATATATATTATATGCATGCACACGGGCACGTGCTCCTGCGCATGCACACAAAACTGAGCCGGGATCTGGTTTAATACTCAGCTTAGAATACAGACACACAACACAATAGAAATGGCAATAACACTAACCCTCTTGTTTCACTGTACTTACCTCTTCTCCCTACTTAGTTGCTTCTGTTTTGAAGAGCATGTTGAATTGTTGTTGTTTCTGGTGTGGTGTGGTCGCTTTGGCTGCCGTTCCTGGTGGGTCTTGAACCCGGCTCTCCCGGGGCAGGGTCCAGCACCTAGCTGATGAGCTATATGGTTTCAATATGGGGTTCTCCCTCGGCTGACTACTTCAATCTCCCCATTTCCCAACAAATATAATGCGACGATTTTTGACCTCCTTCTATGTCCACGCTGTCGGGACTAGATAGTGCCTGTGATCGGCCCGTGCACCAGAGGTCCAAGGTGATCCCCTGAACCCCAACCCAAACCCCAACCCTAACCCTCCTAACCCCGCTACAGCAGATGTGGCTAGCACCCCTGTCCAAACAACTGGGAGTTCCAGGGTGGCGGAGGGTCCTGGGGGAAGACCCGTGCACCTCCTCTCCCCTATGGGGGATGGGTTCAGGTCCCCTTCCCTAATCCATTTGACGAGACAGCCATCTTGAAAACTGGCAATCATCTTGGATTTTCCGCTGGACATCATACTTTTTTTAAATGGCACATGCTGGACATCATTTGTGCCAAATTTGGTGCTTGCATCACCAACTGACAGATTCTGATGGAATGCTAACTTCATCTGCCCCACTATGTATGTGCCCAGCTGAGATCTGATATTTTACCTTTGACTGTGGGAACTGGACAGTAAATTAATGTAGCAAAAGCAAGTTGGATTTGTCCAATGTGTTGTCTAAATAATAAAGAAAATGTGTCATTTTGTTTTCAACTTATCTTTGTATTGTGAACTCCATCAAGTTTTCTTTAGTAAGATAAGAATGGACATTGATTTTATGAATATGGACGATGCACAAAGACTGACATGGCTGTTCACATATGACACATATAAATCAGCCAGCTATGTGGACAAAGCTTTAGCAAGATAATGTCATAGTTATGTTTTATATATATATATATATATATATAAATAAACTTATGTACTGTCTGTGTTTCTTTTTCTTTTTCCATGTCTGGTATGCAAGACCAGAAAATGTACATTGTGTAAAAAGTGCTGTCATGTGATCCCATGAGGGATGGGCCAAATAAAATGCATGACAGAAAAAAAAAAAAAATATATGAATGGGACATAGAATTATTTTTTCCTTTATTTTGAATACCCAGGCACAAATTGTATTTGGTATTTCCTGTTTCCTGTACATGCATACTGGACCTTCTCAACCACCAAAGATACTGAAGCAGACAGACAAACGTTTCATCAGACAAAGGAGGTGGCAAATGACTTTTTTATTTTGCATGAAGGCAGAATGTTGTCCTGTTTATTATTCACCCCCAGAAACAAAAATTTCACTAAAATAAAAAAAATGTACAGGTATTTCAAATCATACTCCCCCTCAGACTCCCCACAAGTTTAGATACACAGTATTGTCACATGGTGATGATGTCACTTCCTGCAGGTCTTAGAGCGCAGCTGTCTCTTGATAATCAGGTGGTCACTCTCCTTCTCCTCCTTCACTCCGCCTGACACCTGAAACACAGCAACAACACTGAATGTTAGAAACACACCTGTGTATTCTACCCTACAACAACATCCCCATAACATAAGAACTCCTCGCTTTACGTGTTCATAACAGAAGACGTCCTTACTTTACAACAACATCCTCATAACATAAGAAGTCCTCATCTTAATGTAAAATGTCCCCTTTGCCAAAAAAGTCCTCAATAACTAAAATGCCTCACTTTACAATCACATCCTCATGATGTAAAACATCCTAGCTTTAAAACAAGTCCTGATAATGTAAAACATCCTTGCTATACAAAAACATCCTCATGTCAAATGTCCTTGCTATACAAAGATCTAAACATGTCCTCGTTTTGCAATTACATCTTCACATTATTAAACCGTCCTTGCGTCACAACATCCTCATAACTTAAAATATCCTCACTCCAAACAAATCATCCTTGCTTTACAAAAATGTCACTATAATGTAAAATGTTTTCGCTTTTCAAAAACATCCGTTTTTCAAAATGTCCTTGTATTACAAAAAATCCTCACATTGTAAAAACACCCTGATGTTACTACAATGTCCTCATAATGATATCTTTCTCACTTCACATAAACATCCTCACAGTAAAAAGAAAAACTCGTAACTTTACAAAAACGTCCTCATATGGTAAAAATGTCCTCACTTTCTAAAATGGTCTTCATAATGTCACAACTTACCACTTCAGTAAAACATCACCACTTTACAGTACTGAATCCATAATTGGTCCTCAAAAACACAAAAGTCTACAAACAAACACACATTCTTCCTCACCATGTCTGGGGAGTCGAGCATCGGGGCATCCACCTTAAAAAGCTTCTTCCGTCCTCTTTTCGCTTTGGTTGCCGTGTTAACCATCTCCTTCTCCACTGAATGTCCACTGACCAGACCGATAATGGTTTTAGCTGCAAAAACACAGAGATAAAAAAAAGGTGAACACAAACTTTAAATACAGTTTGATGAAGAAATAAATGTCAAATAAAGCTCACACATTAAACACAGATTCCCACAGAGCCTCTGCTCTCAGAAGAGGAACAGTTCACACTGACTGACAGAAAAGCAGCGCCCTCTGCTGTCTGATGTCGTGAATACAACAACAACAACAACAACAACAACCAACCACAGCACTGGACACAACATTATGCATTCACCCCACTATAAAAACCAGTACAGACCAGTTTGATATGAATTTAAAGTCACACTGACCTTTGCTGCCCAGGATGGACGGAGAGCTGTGGATCAAGTCCCCGATCTTCTGAAGAGCCCCATCTCTCTTCTCCTTCACCACAAGACAGAGACAGAAACAGGATGAGAAACAAGTAGACAGAAAGAATGACAGACACGTACATAGATATTCAGATACTTAATGAAAGGAAGTCTGTCTTCTTTCTTTAAGCATTGTTTCTTCCTCACCTCTTTAGTGGTTCGATTATTTCCTCTCACTCTGTTTCTCTTGTTCTCACTGAACACCAGGTCCTGAAACACACACACACACACACACACACACACACATAGGGTGTGTATTAGGTATTCACCACTGGAGTGGTTTCGATCCTACTTAGCAGACCGAACCTTCAGTGTCAACATTGGTAACTTCACGTCCTCTTGTGCGTCCCTCCCATGTGGGGTACCACAAGGTTCAGTCTTAGGCCCTCTTCTGTTCTCTCTATATTTGTTCCCACTGGGGTCCATTTTACGCAAACACGGTATATCTTTCCATTGCTATGCAGATGACTGCCAGATTTACTTGCCCCTTAAAAAGAAAAATGCACCTTCCTTGGGACCACTTTTTAAGTGTCTTAATGACTTAAAGGCCTGTATGGCACTAAACTTTTTTAAACTTTAATGAAAACAAAACAGAGGTGATGGTCTTTAATGGTACTGTTAGGACCCCACCCGTTGACTTGTGTTCATTAGCACAATGTACTAAGCCAACCATCAAAAACCTTGGGGTAATTATGGATCCTAGGCTTAATCTCGACAGTCAGATTACGGCACTCATGAACTCGACTTTCTTTCAACTGAGGCTCCTAGCAAAAATAAAACCTCTCCTCTCAACGCAACACTTAGAAATGATGATCCACGCCTTTGTAACTACTCGGCTAGACTATTGCAACGCTTTATATATAGTAGTTAGCTCATCCGCCGTCACCCGCCTCCAGATGGTGCAAAATGCCGCCGCACGCCTTTTAAGTGGCACAAACAAGTTTGAGCACATTTCCCCTATCTTAACCGCATTACACTGGCTGCCCATACGTTGTAGGATCCATTTCAAAATTCTTTTATTTGTCTTTAAGTCTCTTAACGGCCTCGCCCCACTATACCTCTCTCAGCTGCTAGAGCCATACACTCCTACACGCCCTCTCAGGTCAGCTGACCAGCTGCTCCTGAAAGTTCCCAAAACGGCAAACAGGCTCAGAGGGGACCACGCTTTCTCAGTTGTAGCATCAAAACTATGGAATGACCTGCCTCTCAACATCAGACAAGTTCCATCACTGCATGTTTTTAAAAAGCACCTTAAAACCCACCTGTTCTCCATGGCCTTTCATCCTGCATAGATTGATGTCTTTTAATTTGCTATTACTCATTTTATTGACTACTTTTACTTATGTGCTATGCCTTAAAAGGTTTTATTGGTTTTGTATTGTGTTATTTTATTGCACTTTTATGTTTTTATCTTTATTGTTTTTATTATGCTTTGTTTTATGTATATTTTATGTCTAATGCCTATTGTGCACTTTATCTTTAATTGTGTACAGCACTTTGGTCCATTGGATTTTTAAAGTGCTTTATAAATAAAGTTGGTATGGTATGGTATGAGCAGAAGTCTAGAAAACTGGCGAGTTTTGTTTGTTTTTTTTCCCCTCACATAGATTGCGCCCTGGGTGGTCGCCCACATTGCCCATAGCAGAAACTGTGCCTGGTCCCTCTTCTCTATCACACTTTGACTTATTTCCACCCAGCCGACACTGGGACTTATATTCATTGTGCTGACAGTGGCTTGGAAAACCGCCCATAACCGTGTCACACAGGGAATAGGGAAAAGGGAAGGCAGCTGGAGTTCCTCCAACATTTGCAGTTAGATTATCATATTTTTTTATTGACAAAAATATAGACTGCTTCAGTTGTTTTTTTTTGATGCGCACATGTGCCCCTGAATATTTTTTACAGTTCGCACACACCTATTTTTAGTCGCAAATGCCAGTTAAACGGTCGCACTGTTGAGCCCTGTTATGGAGTCCATGATTTCCCTGCGACACTTGCAAATGTTTGCATAACTGTGCTTGGATGTTGTTTATGAGGCTCTGGCGGCTTTCAGTTGTCTCTTTGTCTTTAATGTTACACGGCTCAGCTTTCTCTCGCATGCACTCTTCCTACTTTTCCCTGTGCTGTCTCAAGGACTGATATAGATTGGTCGTGTAATAGACGTTGCATTTTTTCGCCACCAACTCAGCCTGTTCATGGCCGTGCTCATGCTCTTCTTCAGCGTCTGTGTTGGTCACTGCCGCACGCCGGCTGCACACACCAAGATAGTTTGTGGGCGTGATGTCAACAAACTCAACACTCTACAGAGGGGTATTCCATCAAGCAGGCTAAACGCAAATCCACGCTTAAATGGCCAAGTCTGGCTAATGTGAGCCAGAGTTCTGTTCCATCAAAGTGGCTAAGATTAGCCTCACATCGGTCACCATGGAAACCACGGTTCTGGCTAAGCCTGATACATCGAGCTAAACTCCGGTTTCCGTTCCATCAAACTGAGCCACAACTCCATTCCATCAAGGTGGTTAACCTGAATCCCAGCCTAGTAACCACAGTAACTTATGCTGCCGGGCAATCCTGGTCTGTAGCAGGATTAAGGTGAGGGTTAGCTCCATCTATGATCAACAAATGTTCAATACACAAGAAGAGACACCTAAAAGACAGTTCTGCCAGAGCTTTACACACTCACAACTGTCATGTGATGATAAAATAATATGTGGATCATCAAATATGTAACATAATTAATAAAAAGAAAACTATTAAAAAACAAAGTAAAATGTAATAAAAATAAGACAATTTAAAATAAACACAACACTATAGCCAAAATCAAACTAATAACAACAAAACTAATGAAATGAAACTAAGGCATTAAAAAAAGATTGTACATGAATATGTGATTGCCCTCCATCCCCACCCCACTCTGCTTCCAACTGGCTAGCAAATTCACAGCCAATTAAGGTCAACTGACAACGGCCAGAGCAGGAGAGGGACACACCCAGAGAGACACACAGACAGAGCAAGAGAGAGTAAATTAGGAAATAATGGCATGCCCCTTCATCGAGCATCCTGTTCATGAGGAGGCCCACATTGTTCAGTGGGCCTTCCAAACACCACCAGCCCCAACGGTCTTCCAGGACAGGATCAACCCACTGATACAGACAGACTCCTATCTGTAGGAGAGGTACCGGTTCAGCAGGCAGAGCATAGTGTATCTATGCAGTTTGCTGGAACCACACATTATAAAGGTCACAGGCTGCAGCCAGTCTCTGACCGCTGTGCAGTCAGTCTGTATTGCACTGAGGTTCTTTGCTAGCGGTACATTCCTGTATAGTGTTGGTGATGCTGAGAGGCTAAGTAAGGCAACTGTTTGCAGAGAGGTAAAAACGATGTATTTTCTATTCATTTTGATTATTTCTAGCATCACTATACATCATGCATAGGGCTCGATTTGTTCACATCAACATATGGTTATCTTTTATATTTATGAATTAACCATGACACAAAGCAACCACATTAAAATGGGACACACACCACTGTGGTTTGTCTGTTCCTCATCCTATAGCACATGCCATACATTTAAGGGGATTTTCCTTGTTTTGATATAATCAGGGATAGAGCTTACAGTTGACTCCCAAATGATGAGAAATAGATAATCGATTCACTATCACCTGCACTCACTTAATAGTTTCCCTCATCTCCACTGAACTGATGGATATGCTAAATGGAATTTTCTACAATCAACAGATAAATGTAATGTGATTATTTCCTACAAATTGATCACTTGGAAAGGTCATAATCTACAATCAATTATGTGATAAATGTGATGATTGACATAAAATAATTTTGTAAAATGCACCATCTGAACTTTACATAGGAATCAGTAGATAAATGTCAAACAGTCTGTCACTAATATTAATTTACACATGTGGTGAATTTCATTAGGCAGACTTGAACTGTTAGATTTAACAGGTGTTCTTATCTACATATATTTTGTCCCTTTGATGCAGGATTTGTAGAACATGATATTATGCTGAAATGCTGAATTTTCTTTGTCACTTACACATTAAGCCTGTTGGCAATATACCGTCACACCACCTGCCTTGCTTTATTAATTGCTACCATATTGCCTTTTTCTTAATCATGTCCTTATAGTCCTCGTACACTTCCATAAGGAGCGTTTGCTCCGCCGTAGAAAAAGCCTCTGCTCGCTCCTTTCCTTTGCTTTTTGACATTTTGCAACATGTTCGGCACTCGACTAGTGTGGGCTTTTTTTTCCCCTGAGCACGTGCATGAGTTGAGGCTTAACAGGTGAGGCTTGAATTAGCGTCAATTGGAGCCGGCTGAAACATCCTCACAATGTAAAAAAGACCTAATATAAAAATGTCCACACTTTATATAAAAATGTCCTCACAATGGAAAGACATCCACGCTTTGTGAAAACATCCTCATGTTCACCTACCTGCACCTCACAGCTCTTTCTCTTTCTTCCTGTCGTTTTGGGGGTCTTCTTCCTGTCAGCCATGTTGGACCTCAGAGGAGACATTTGAAAGTCCTGCTCTGGAAGAACACGCACACACCTCTTCACACATGCGCGCACACAGACACACAGGATAGTTTCAGTCACAATCTATTGATCATTAGTTGATTATCACTTAATGTTTTATTTATCATCTCAGTCTCTGAAATGTTTTTCTGTTTCATACCTCAGTGAATTAAAATATTTCTGACAGACAAAAAAAGACATTTGATGACATCAGCTTGAGTTTTGGGAGACTGTGACAGATGTTAGCGGATTTATTGATGATTAAAATAAGTGACAGTGACAGCCTGTGCTGTGATTGGATGTCACCCCACCTGCAGGGTGTTTTAGAGAACGTTATGACAGTTTGTTTCATGAGCTATAAAACACATTCACCTGTCTGTTTCCCTGCAGGCTGTTATCTCTCTCCTCCTTCAGTCTTTGTAGTCTCTCCATCTCTCTCCTCACAGCCTCAAACTCCCTGCCCCTCCCGTCCTCCTCCTCCTGCTGCCTCTCTCTCCTCCCCTGGAGTCTCTGGATCTCCTCCCTCAGCTCCTCCACCAGTGGCATTGTCCTCTTCTCTGCCTCCCTGTTCTCCTTCTCCTCCTCCTCCTCCCTCCTCTGCAGGTCCTCCTTCAGAAGCTCCAGCTCTGATGGTCAGGAATCAAAGAGTTCAGTTTGATATCCTGATCAGATCATTAATGAAATGTCCTCCACTGTTTCAGGTGATAAAGTGCATGAAGGTACCTTTTCTCAGAGCCTCCGTCTGTCTGTGACATTCTTCTATGAGGTCCTCCTTCTCCGACACAACTTGATGCAGCTCTGACACACACACACACACACACACACACACACACACACACACACACACACACAGACATAAAAACATTTATCACGAACACTGGTTCTGCTCTGCTGCTCGTCATTTGATTCATGTTCAGGATATAACACTATAAAACCACTGAATATATTTTTGTGGATTGAGATTCATCTTCTCACCTTCTTTCTCTCTCTCCTGGTTCCTCCTCCTCTCCTCCTCTGATTTCTCCATCTCCTCCAGTCTCCCTCGTACAGCTCCACTCTCACACTCAAGCTCCGCCCTCAGGCTCTGGAGCTGACAGGTGAAAGCTGCTTTCTGATTGGCTAACTCCTCGCTGAGCTCAATACACCTACTCTCACTGCAGGATGAAGTGTGGATGATATGAAGAATGTACTGATAGTAAATGAGCTGCTCAGTTCTGTTGTATATTAATAAAACGTGACTGATAACAGTATTAATGACTCCTCCTGTCTACCTGTGCATCATAGCTTCCTCCAGCTGGTTCTTCTCTCTCTGCAGATCTTGGATCTGTTGGGATTTCTGATCCGATCTCTCCAGCGCTGCCTGGCTCTCCTTCTTCAGCTCCTCCATGGCGGTGTGGAAAACACTGCTGGTGCTACTGCTCCGTTGCTCCTCCTCCTGAAATAATCAGAGGAAGTGGACACTGAGTTGAGATATTCAAAAATTATTTTTCACCCTCTATATTTTAAATATTAAGACTTAAAGTCACAACACAACTCATCACTCAAAACATATTAATTAGATGACGATGAAACTTAAAGTCTTTCACCTGCTTTATCAAGCACTATCTTTTTATTTTCAAGGACTTTACTCAAGGCATCTAATTCATTTTAAAGTTTTTTTTTATTAAACTATATATGTATAGGGTGTGTGTGTGTAAAATTATCCATTGATCTGGATCAATATATTCAATTATCAAGTATCATTGATGCAAACTGCAAACATCAATCCAAACCATCATGTTTAGCATACGCCTTTATTTTGAAATTCTGTGTCACCATCAAACAGCAGCAGGCAGACGGCGAGCAGGAGGAAGACGATGAGGATATCAGTATTAAACCTAGAAATAACTCAGCAGTGTGGAAATATTTTCAGTTATGGAGGAAAAATGGGTAAGAGACAAAGGACATGCTGTATGTAAACAATGCTGTTATTAGATAAGATCTGACATGGCTGCCTGGACAGCATCTCATCCTGCTAACTTCTCATTACAGCGACATTAGATGCTCTGTTTTAACAATGTTCAGATGAAAAAACCTGCACGCAGACAGAAATTCAAATAAACTGTTCTGTCCAAACACACAGTGACTTAAACCAACAGTGAGTGACAACAATAATGGCCAGGTTTCCCAGTTAACATCGATCTTAAGACTTAAGAGCACAGTTAAGAACGTCTTAGCTAAGAAGGGTTGCTAAGATAAGAGTGTTTCCCCAATGGCTTCTTAATGCCTAGGTCTTAAAGCTGACCACTGCCATGGTGCTGAAACTAAATCAATCAATGTCAAGCAAATCAATCACCCACCACTTAAAGTGTGGTCACATATGTATACTATCAGATATTAATATATACTTACAACATATTGTACCACAACTAGGGCTGTCAACGAATATTCTAAATTAGAATTTAAATTCGAATTTGACAAAAAAAGGACCTTCGAATGTGAAAATTGAGATTCGATTGTGGAGAGAAAAAAAACACCACCACAGCTGTCCTCTTTGCAAGTGGGAGGTGGGAGCAGCCACAGAGCTGCGCAGCGCAGCCAGTGTGGATGACACAATCGGTTAACATGGACGCCAAAAGGAAACTGGCTTCGCTTCTCAGCGCTTCGAGGCTATTCGCAGCACTTCCGCAGTAAGTGTGGCCTGACGGGTCAGAGAGGGGGGACAAGTGAGAGGTCCACGGTCATGTATAACGTAATGTTATAGATAATTGTTTTATGTGTTTTAATGTGTAGGTATGTAAATGTTTTCAAAGACGTTTACGTTGAAATAAAAATACCTACAAGTAGTTATGTTTCCTTGTATTAATACATATACAAGTATGTTTCCTTGTATTAGTTTGCCCTCTTGTGGACATAATGCGAAGAAAAAAAAAATTCTAATGGTTCGAACCTATGAGTTATTTTTAGAAGGAATATTCGAACGTCATTTTTGAGCAATTGTGACAGCCCTAACCACAACAGCCAGAATTATAACTATATTATTACTTTCATTAATGTTGTTGTAAGCTACTGTCATTAACGTCTGTCCTGCATCTCTCTCTGTCTAAGTCTTTCTCTCTCTCTCTCTCTCTCTCTCTCTCTCTCTCTCTCTCTCTCTCTGTCTCATTGTGTCATACGGATTACTCTTAATTTATCATGTTGATCTGTTCTGTACGACAGCTATTGCACGTCTGTCCGTCCTGGAAGAGGGATCCCTCCTCAGTTGCTCTTCCTGAGGGTTCTACCGTTTTTTTTCCCCCCCATTAAAGGGTTTTTTGGGGAGTTTTTCCTGATCAGCTGTGAGAGTCCTAAGGACAGAGCGATGTTGTATGCTGTAAAGCCCTGTGAGGCAAATTGTGATTTGTGATATTGGGCTTTATAAATAAAATTGATTGATTGATTGCATTGATTGATTAATCAGCCATAACTCACACATAGCGCTGCTACTTAACGCACTAATTCCCTGCTGCTCCTGTGTATGTATAATAATTATAATGACAAACTAAGACGATCAATATTTGTTAATGACCTATTTTCATTGAGTTGCCTGATATCTGTGAAATGTCGCAGGTTTGGAGGGTGGATATGTTTCTGTTGGGCCCTGACACATTTTTTGGGTGCTGTAAACTATCTCATATGTGCATGCAGATGTAGGATATGTGCGGACAAATTATGATACAGTCATGATGATTCATTTTACCTGTGTGCATGATGTGCACAGCACATACAGGAACACACTTGTTATTGTTCATACTCATTTTCCGTCTTATAATTATTTTGTCTTCCGCCACATTTCGGTGCATAACTTGTGCCACAGCTTTGCGCGAACACAGGGTCTTCATAAAACATATAGATTCAAGACTCAAAGTGTTTATTGTCATATGCACAGTAAGGACACGCATTCCCCTGCAGAATGAAATTCTTTCTTTTCTGTCACCAATTAATGCGAAACAATACCAATCTGAAGTATAAAATATACACGGTGCACACTGTTTTGACGTCTCCGTGCTTAGTGTAATATTAATGTGCCTGACACGGCTAAAACTGTCAGCGTTTGGTTGCTAGGAAAACTGTTAAGAGTGGGTCAGCTCGATCTTACAACTCCTTAGTGAAAGATCTTCTTATGCTAAATGCGAATCTGGGAAACGCGTTTTTTCTTTCACAGTAGGCTTAACAGCATTCTTACGAAGCTCTTAGGTCTAAGATCTTCTTAACTAGATCTGGCAAACACAGCCACTAACGTTACATATGAGTTGTTGAGCTATGATCTGAGAAAAAAACAGTCCACTAGTAGCTAGGCTAATTTATGCAACATAAACATGCTAAAGCTAATGACGTGACTAGCAAAGAACAAAATGTAATATAATATATATATTAAACAGACATAAATGATCAGCCCTGTGATGGATTGTCTAGAGTGTACCCCGCTACAGCTGAACTCCACCAATATCCTCCTGCCTGCCTGACACAAGACTTCGTCATGCTGCCTAATACTGATGCATAATATTGGCTTTATTGGCCAATATCTGATATGCCTTTATGCAACAACTCATTTGGGCGATAACCAATGTTGATATCAATATATCCACTTTTTCCCACCTAATTTTAGTGATCGTCAAGTCTCTTCTACAGTGGAATTAACATCATATTATACTTTTATACTATCATCGTGACGGCCCACCAGCAGATGGAGACATGAAATACAAAACGTTTCAGTGTGTGTAATATTCATTGTGCTAAATAAGAAAAAGCATGTTGGCCGATTCAAATAGTTCATTTTAGAACCAATATCGATACCGATGACGTGCCACTATTATCATGCATCCCTACTGTCTAATATCAAACTATTGTCAACTTGTTACAAAAAGAGTCGCCTACACGTTATAAAGAAAAGGAAAAATCATGTTTAAATAGAAACATCTGTAGCCAAGGAAACGATGAGCTGTAACATCCGAACACAGCTGAAAAGAGAGTAAATCACTGTCAAAACTCGGCTCCTTAAGATGAGTTAAGTTTTGCCATGTTAACAAAGGCCCACTACTTTTGCCACAGTTTTAACAGTGGAAGCGAAGTAAAAATACACCGCAATGTCTAGTAGGATATCATAAATACAAGGAAGAAAGAAGAGGAAGAGCATGCTGCTGCCACTAATACATCAGAATTTAAAAAAAGAAACTGAGCGATTACTGATTTTTATGACCGTATAATAAAAACTTTAATTGAAATAAATGACAGCGTTTTCTGGTTTATTTTAATTTCAAGGACTTTTGAGCACTTTGTTAAAAAGGCAGCTATTCTATTGTTATTCCAGTAGTTCTTTTTTTCCCTTCAAAATTCAAGCAAAGGACCTTGTACGAGTCCTGATCACATATCAGTCACACAACTGATTATTGCAGACAGTAGGGTTGCAGTGGTTTACCGGTTTAATGGTACAAGGCGATATGAAAGATGACAGTTATCATACCATGTACATTTCCTTACCTACCATATTGAAACAAATGCAACTAGACGGAGAATCTTTGTTAGTTGTTTTTAAAAAGGAGACTTCCATTAACAAAATGGTTCCAAGTTTCAATTATAGTCAGTCCCCCCAGAAAGACGCAATAATGCGATCGCATAATTCAGCACATAATCAGCCAAAGTCCGCATATTTATGTGGGGGCCACATTTTTTCTAAGACGCCGCATGAATCGCTGATTTCCTCACAAAATGCGCAAAAGTGCATTTTTGGTGCAAAAAAGTCACATATATCTTAGCAGAAAGTTGAAAAATGTTGCGTTTACTTCACACAACAGCAGCCACTTTCCGCCTATTGCCTTGGGAACATTATGAAGTGACATAATAACGCGACGTGAACGTCATCAAAAAGCTGCGAACCACACGAGTCCGCAGTGGAGCATTTGAGACGGAGGAGATGGTGGTGGAGGACGAAGACATGAAGGAGGGGGAGGAGATGGATGTTGAGGGAGAGGGGATGGAGGATGAGGATGGCAAATGATTGGCCAGTGTTAGAAGCTACGCATTTATAGTTTTCATTTTCACAGTGGACGGTTGTAGTTTCATTCAGGAGTTGATGCAACTTTACAGTTGGAAGATTGCACGTTTTTGTTACCAGTGGGTTAAATCATACTAGTTTCAAAAACCTTACAGTTATAAGTATATTAGTAGTATGTACATTTACATTACAGTAAGAGATTGCACTTTGTGCATTGCAAGCACTTATTTTAACACAAAATGTCTGTTTTGTATAGCTACCTTGTAAAACAGGAAGCACACATTTTATTTTTTTGTATTTTATTTATTCATTTTTACAGAAGTTGTAGTGTATTCTTTTTGTAAAGCTACAGAACTTGTTTGACTCAGCAATGTTTTGTAAGTTTGAGCCATGTGTTTATTAAGTTCTGAAATAAAACAAGATGAGAACTTAAATATTCCCTGCACTTACTGTGATATAGTGTGCTTGCTTATCATAGGAAGTAATTAGAAATGACTCTTTACATTAAGGTAGTAGCCTAGCGAGGACGGGGTGTTGGGGGAATCACGTTTTTTCTCTTTTTCATCAAACCAGTTTTTGCAAGTTCCCACGATTTCGCATAAAATTGCATTATTATCCCTCATATTCCATCGCATTTTTTAAGAAAATGTGCCACATTATCAAGGATTTTTGCCTGCAACAACCACAAAAAAACTGCATTTTTCTGGAAGGTTTTCTGTGTGTTGAACCTACACAAAACCTTCTGTTTTCACATCTTTAAGGGTCATTCTGACCGATGATGATAATAAAGATTCAGTAATACTGTGATAATGTCACACCGCCTATCTTACCATTAAAGTTTCATACCATTGCAGCCATAGTAGAAAGAGAAACTAAGGACAAACTAAGAACCTTGACTTCCTGTCTCAGATGCTCCACTTCCTGTGTCAGACTGTGAATGGTGTGGGCCTTGTCCTCTAATTGGTTCTCCAGGTCCTGAAGGCGGGTCTTTGCAGTGCTGAGCTGCTCTGATAGGCTGTCAGAAATGTCAGTCTGCTCTTTGAGCTTCATCTGGAGATCAGTCACCTGGAAACATCATTTCGCGGACAATTATTTACTACATCAGTTATTGTTAATGCCATCTTTATAAACTCTGTACAATGAGACAGAAAGAGGAACATGTAGGTAAACATGGTACCTCTGTCTGGAGCTGGAAGATGCCATTAACCAGAGCTTTGTTCTCCTTCATCAGTCGGGATGTTTCCCTCTGCTCTGACTCCAGAGACGAAAACACAGAGTCACAGTTTGGACACTCATCCAGATCTACAGGACACAGACAGATATCATAGTTTCAGTTCTCTTACTTTACATTAAAGAGCAGTACAGTTGTATTTCACTGCTAGAAAGTATAATAAGTATTATACTGGTTACTTCCAGCTAAATGTGTGTGTGTGGCTGCTCATAGTAACCTGGAAGAGCGCACAAGCTGATGAGCGTGTCCCCGAATTGCTCAAAGTAAAACTGAACACTGTTTTGAGGATGCTGTCAAGTTCCGTTCATGTCCATGTTCATAAACTCTGTGTGAGGTTTCAGCTCCTACCTGTCAGCTCCTGCACCTTCTGCTCCAGCACAGCCTGCTCCTTCTTCAGCTCCTCCACCTCCTCCTCCCGTCTCCTCAGCTCCTCCTCCAGACCCTTCCTCCTCCCCTCCCTCTCTCTCAGCTCCAAGATTGTTTCCTCTTTCTTGTCGTTTTCCTCCTGCAACCTCCAGATCTCCTCCTCCAGAACTGGAGAGCCTAAATAGAGATTAAAAAATAGTTTAAAATAGGTAACACAGTGTAAACGCCATCCCTCCATCAGCTCCTCCTCTCACCTCTTTTCTTTGCTGGTTCTCTCTCCTCCTCGTCCTCCAGAGCTTCACGCTCACGTTTCCTGCTGTCCTTCGCTCCTCCTGTCCTCCTCAGACAGCTGCAGGTCTGCTGAAGCTCCAACAGCTCCAACCTGATCGACTCCACCAGCTCCCTCTGAAACACCAGGATGTGGGTTTTAACAGCAGTCACACTGTGAGAACAGGGTCCTGCATATTTTACAAGGTCTGGTGGTATTTGGTCTGTAGAGCTTTGAATCTGCCATTAGGGGATGTTTGTCAGTGTGACACTGAGGACATTAATAGACCTCAAAGACACATAAAACGACCTCAAAGACAGAAAACAACCTCAAAGACACAGAAAAAGACCCCCAACAGACAGGAAAGGACCCCAGAGAGACAGAAAATGACCTCAAACAGACAGGAAACAACCTCAAACAGACTGGAAACGACCTCAAAAAGCCAGAAAATGACCCCAAAGAGACAGAAAACAACCCCAAAGAGACAGAAAATGACCCCAAAGAGACAGAAAACAACCTCAAACAGACAGGAAACGACTTCAAAGAGACAGAAAATGACCCAAAGAGACAAAAAATGACCCCAAAGAGACAGAAAATGACCCCAAAGAGACAGAAAACGACCTCAAAGAGACAGGAAACAACCTCAAACAGACTGGAAACGACCTCAAAAAGCCAGAAAATGACCCCAAACAGACAGAAAACGACCTCAAAGAGACAGGAAATGAACTCAAAAAAAGACAGAAAATGACCTCAAAGAGACAGGAAAAGACCCCAGAGAGATGAAAAACTTCCACAAACAAAAAATAAGACTCAAGACATCTCTCAGGTTTCCTTCTGACGTTAACTTATCAAACAAAAGTAAGTGTTTACGTCTCTGGTGGCGTTCTCCACAGTAGCGTCCATGGCTGCCTGGAGTTTATTGATGATGTTATTTTTCTGCTGACAGATCTCCATCAGCTCCGACAACTTGTGCTGCTGCTGCTCCAGACTCTGGAAAACAAAGTGTGACGCTGTTCAGCAGTAAACAGCTTTCATTTTTCCTAAAGCATTTTCTTTAACACAATAAACTGTCTCACGGCAGAAACTTTTCACTGTGCACCACAACAACAACAACAACAAGAAAACAACACAGCAGACACCACAGAAGAAGACAGAGGATCAACAGTACCTCCCTGGCTTCCTGCAGTTGGTCATGTGACTGCTGTTTCTCCAATCGCATTGCTTCCAGCTCTGTAGATACACATCATAGTGGACAGAGGTCAAAAGTCAACATTCCACATATGAAAACACTCAGAGACTTAGACAATAGCCCTTTTTAGACAGGAGTTGTGCAAATTTGCAGGAAAGCCTGATCAGTGTTTTTTCAGTATTGGCAGTATAAAAACAAAATCGGGGAGTGCAGCAAAATGCCGCCTACCTACTTTTCTTTTTACAGAATGTGCCTTTTTCGGGGAAATGGGGGGCGTGAGCAAGTAACAAAACGTGTAGCTCAGCGTGTGACGTAAACGGTGACGTGGGAGGGAAGCCGCGGCTGGTCAGTCCTTCGGTGATTCTCTCGTAAGTCGGCCCGTTCTTCATCGTCCCCGTCATCTGACGGTTAATGGCCTCTTCGTTTGCGAGGACAAGGAGGGCGCGCAATTCTTTGTCTCCCCAGTTGCTCATCTTTACAGTGTCTGTCAGGTTTGTGTTTCCCTCTTGCTACTAGCTGCTCGCTAATTCCTGCTATCAGCTGTTTCCTGTTTACCCACCGCCAGTGGCTCGCACGTGCGGCATCATCAACAGCTCCTCCCACAACTCATTAACAGCTCCTCCCGTTGTAGAAGGTCGCCTCAGTCTGTTTAAACTAAAAGGGTTGCACCAATATGTCTACCCTACGAGGGGGAAAATTGGGCACCTCGGATCAACTCGCCAATCCGGCTCTGTGTGTCGAAACGCTCGCAGCTTGCCGGCAAAACGACCCAACATTCGCTGAAAATCTGGCAGTGTAAAAGCGGCTAGTGTGTGTGTGTACCTGCAGTGTGTGCTTGCTCAGTCAGACAGCGGTGAACACTCTGGGCGTCCTCTTTAATCTTCTCCAGGTCTTCAGTCACTGAGCTGATGAGTCCCTCCAACTGCTCCTCCTGACAAACAATCACCAGTAATCAATCAATACCGTTATTAATCAGTAATAACTGCCAGCAATGGGACACACTGTTAATGAAGAGTTCTTTTTAAATCACCTTGCTGTTGTCGGTGTAAATGGTCGACAGATCGACAGTCTTACTGACGAGGTTCTTCAGGATCTCCACTCTCTTCTCAGCTCGCTCCTCCAGTATCTCCCTCTCCTTCTCCAGGCGGTCACTGACACACACACACGCACACACAAACACACAGAGAGAAAAAATTATCACCGTGTCACCATAAATACTCTTACTGTGTGTCAGGGATGATGTGTTCATTCAAGCAGCAACTGCAGCAGTGTTCAACAAGCAGCAGCTTCCAGGATAGTGCATAATTAAGGGCGTGTCTGCTTTGAGTGACAGGTGGGTGGCATTGACAGGAAGTGACCACCATGAGATGGCATATCATCTCTAGTCGACATCTCTCTGTGCTTCTGATCTGTAACGTTGACAGGAAGTGACCGCCATGAGACGGCGTATCATCTCTAGTCAACAACTCTCTGTGCTTCTGATCTGTAACGTTGACAGGAAGTGACCGCCATGAGACGGCGTATCATCTCTAGTCAACAACTCTCTGTGCTTCTGATCTGTAACGTTGACAGGAAGTGACCACCATGAGACGGCGCATCATCTCTAGTCAACAACTCTCTGTGCTTCTGATCTGTAACGTTGACAGGAAGTGACCACCATGAGACGGCGTATCATCTCTAGTCAACAACTCTGTGCTTCTGATCTGTAACGTTGACAGGCAGTGACCACCATGAGACGGCGTATCATCTCTAGTCAACGACTCTCTGTACTTCGTTCTGATTTGCAGCTTTTCAGACTTATTTTGTGGCTGAATATAATTTGTAGCTTCTTAAAATCTGAATGAGCATAGTGATAGTGAGATACTGGCTACAGTGATGAAACAAAACCAGCATCAGATGTACTATATTCATAATCAATACGCCACAATAATATAAATAACCAGCACCAATTCATCAGTCAATGAGAATGTGTGTGTGGGCGGGGCATAAGCACATATAGCCAGCAGCAGCAGCAGCAGCAGCAGCGACCACCATCTGACACCAGCACACAGTGAGGACAGAAACAGATGGCTCGGCAGGACGGAGTACCTGCTGCAGCAAGCCAACATGCTTTCTGTGGTCATTTTGACTTGACCAGCTCACTTCACTACAAGCTGCTTGGCTGTTGAAACAGGTGACGTGCTTTAAAACCACCCGCCGACCATTTGGCCAGCTGAATGTCAGGTGACACCATCAGTCGGCTTGAGTTAAGGTCAGACCGACAGTTCACACCGTGAACCAGTCTTTGGTCTGAACTGGACTTAAGAATCGATTATTTCCCCCTGGTGTAACCCCAGATGCAGAGTACAGGTGTAGCTGTCACTATTTCAGTCTGTTTTCAGCTCATGAAAATTAATTGCAATGTCTTTGTCAGCTAAAAAATTTTTGCTCAGTCTTTGGTTGTACTAAAACACCTTTTAAGGAGTCGGATGTTCAGTTTTGCTGCTAACATTTTTTTTTTATTAGTTTAAAGCCTATTTTTGATAGCAAAAATTAGCATTAGCATTATCGCAGTTAGCTGTAAATGCACCATGCCAACTAAGCTATCAGCTGACATTAGCGTGAGAGTTATCTACTGCTAATAGTCCAAATATGGCTCCAAAAATCCACAATGGTGACAGCCAAAAAGCCAAACTCCAAAGGTTTCAGAACAGGAGTCTAAAGCAATGGCTGACTTTACACTGGCAGATCGGTTATTTTGTACACTCTGTTGTCATTTCTCACTGCAGACTGTGTTTTGGTCACATGATGATGTTACCTGTAGTCTTTCTCCATCTTGTTGAAGAGATCCATGAACTCAGCGCTGACTTCTTCTCTGATCTGAGCCTCCAAAACCAAACGCAGCGCCGCCTCTCTGTCTGACTGCTCACACAAACACACACACACACACACACACACACAGTTTAACTAAACATTTCTTCAGCTTCATTAAAAAACTAAAACATCTTCAGAAAAGTAAATAATCCTCTGTTACCTTCTCTTCTACCTCCATGGTCCTGTCCCCTTCTTCATCGTCTTCCTCACCTCCTGCCTCCAGCACTGTTCCCTCCATCCCACTCTCCTCCATCTCCTCCTCCTCGTCTTCATCCTCCTCCCCCCACTCCTCACCACCCTCATCCTCCAGCACGTCCTCCAGGGTCGTCTCCCAGGCAACCAGAGAGCTCTTCCTGCCCCGCCCTGATACATTTCTGCGCCGGTCTGCCTCGTCAATGATCATTGACAGCTCCATGGCCGACCTGTGGGGGGCGTCGTCCAGCACCGCCGGTCTGGAGTTTAATACTACCACCTGGACGGAGAGAGACGGAGGCTCAGCCCTCTTCATCAAACAAACCAACGCAGCAGCCATCACTGAAATAAAGGTTATTATCTAAATAACTTAAGAGTGGTCCTTGTCTGCAACTACAGTCAGATCTCTGAGCGGTCAAAGTGCAAATGTACGATGGTAGTTTACCCAAAATGGCTTTATAAATAAAAAAATAACAGCGACTGAGCCTACGCATTGTCAAAGATGGCCACCCAGCCCTGGAGTAAAGAGTACAATGATGAGTAAGGGCTTCACAGATTGTAACAAACCTCAGGGCACTGTCATATACAGTATCTAACATATGCGAACAGTGTGCGGATGCATTCATGTACAATAGATCACCATAATCAAGAACCGGTAAGAACGTAACAGAGATCAGTCTCCTTTTGGCCTCCACAGAGAAGCAGGACCTATCTCTGAAATAGAACCCAACTTCAGTCTCAGCTTTTTAAGAAGATTTTCAACATGAGGTTTAAAATAAAGACCATCATCAAGCCAAATACTGAGATATTTAAAACTGTAGACAACTTCTTCCCTGAGCAGAAATAATGTCAACAGTGTTCTCAGGCTTTTTATGAGCATTTGAAAAACGTATTACCTTAGTTTTATCAACATTCAAAACCAGTTGCAAAAGCTGAATCTGAATAATATTAAAAACATCCTGCAGTTTGGCAAGAGCCTCAGCAGTGGAGGGACCAGCACAATAGATCAGTGTCATCTGCATAAAAATGAAGATAGGCTCCATCCACATTACAACCTAAACTATTAATATAGATAGAAAGTAACAGTGGAACACTTAACAATCAAAGGAGAGCCCATGAAACTGGACAAATTAAGATCTTTCAGAGAGGTAGTTCAAAAACCATCCCACTGCCTGGTCAGACACACCAATATTACTCACACTCTGTTTCAAGATGAGATGGTCAACAGTATCAAAAGCTTTGGACAGGTTAATAAATAGAGCTACACAACTCTGCTTCCTATCCAGTATGCCAATCATATCATTCACCATTTAATGAAGTGGCCTCCCCCTCTTTTAGTAGAGGGAGGACATAGGCTGACTTCCATATTTTGGGAATCACATTGGTGCTGAATGTAAGATTAAAAACGTAAGTAAGGGGAGGTGCAATAAACTCTGCACCTGCTTTTAGGATTTATACTATATAGAAAAAGTTGACAGTTGATGTTTTGGTAACTGACATTGTTTGATTCTCTGAGGTCCAGTACTCAGCTCTAGCACTGTACAGGTGACTCTGTGTGTTTGTGTGTGCTGACCTTCTGGGCGAGGGCAGAGAATTTGAGGACATTGAGCGTCTCATCAAAGCAGGCAGAGTTCTGATTGATGTTAACAACCATCGTAACCCGTCCGGCACCACAGAAGAAAAACTGCAGGAAGTGTGTGAGTTTGGACTCCCTGAAGGGAATGTGGTGCTGAAACCTGCAAAGAAACAGATTACATCTGTCATCCTGGTGCCTTGGATTTACTTTCAAACATCACAGACTGGCGGTGTTGTCGTACTTGGCATGCTGGTTGAGTCTCATAGCGTTGATGCACTTCCCGAGTGTCAGCAGAGAGCTGTTGATGTTTCCTGCTTCCTTCAGACGCTCTCCGGTGTTGTGGGTCCGAGAGCAGCGCTCAGAGCCGGCCAGGTCACACAGAGACAGCCTAACAGACACTAAATTATTACTCATATCTAACTCTGATGTGAGCACACTGTAAACGCATATACAGTATGAACAGTGTGAATAAAGCGTCAGTCTTACTCGCTTATGCCGAGGACTCTGGGAACTCCAACATCATCCACTCGGAGGATCCTGATGGAGAAGATGCTGTGACTGCAGAGACATACAAAAATCCCAATGACTCCTCTTCTCTCACTTCCACACAGAAACAGCTGATACAGGATCTGTTCAACACCTCCTCATTCACTTCAGCGTGAATTGTTTTCTGGTGTCTGAAGATCAGATTTATTTTGTGCTCTCTATGATTGTATTCCTCCAGAAGTTTAATCTTTTCCTCCTCTAACCAGTGTGACTTTCTTGTCTTCTTTTCTTCTGCCATGTTTTCACTAACTATGAGCCAAGTTTGTGAGACAATAATTTTAATTTCTAATTCTAGTTTTATATACTTTTATATACTGAGGGGAAATTAAATTTTTTCACTCCATTGTCATTAACACACAGGTCCAAAATACACACACATGCACAAACAGGACCTATACATGCACAAAGTGGAGAGATGTCAGAGTGAGGGGGCTGCCTTGGTCAGGTGCCCTGAGCAGTTGGGGGGTTCAGTGCCTTGCTTAAGGGTACCTCGGCAGTGCCCAGGAGGTGAACTGGCACCTCTCCAGCCACCAGTCCACGCTCCGCATTTGGTCCGGACAGGGACTTGAACCGGCGACCCTCTAGTACAACCCATGGGACTTGGGTTGTACTAGGATTTGCAACTCTACTTGTACCAGGCCTGATCTTTTAAGCATCGCCATCGCGATATTTTTCATTGCGGGGCTTGCGATGTGGCTTGACCTAATTAAATTAAGCATGCACATTTAAATTGCTGAGTGATGCACGTAAAACATTGCTTAACTTTTAATGACTGACCAACAAAAGATGTCTAAATTAGTGGAATAAAGACTAAACGGCCTATTCAGTTGCTGGAATTTGTTATTTATGTGACAACGCCTGAACACAACACAGGCTCCGCTCCACAGACTGTGTGCACAGTGCTATGCTGCAGGTTCGGGCCAGGCTCGGTTATAAATGTCTCAGACTCGGAAAAATGCAGCCCGAGCCGCGCTCTAGTGTGTGTCTGTGTGTGTGTGTGTGTGTGCGCACACGTGTTTGTGTGTGTGCATGTGTGCACACGCATCGGGGCCTAACTCCGCCGCGCAATACAGAGAGCAGAGAAGAATGTAGAGGTGTGACCATGTAGAGACAGAAATGACATGCCATTGTGGAAACAATATAAGTATATTGTTATGTTATTATATGAAGCATTCGTTATACAAAATAATATAACTTTAGTTTTGAAGAGATCAGAGCCCTCTCCTCTCCTCTTATATGCTTTATTCACAAGAGTGTGATTTGACCTGGATATGAAGCGTCCGTAGCGCCAAATAATATAACAGCAGTTTCTTTTTTTTTTTTAAACTTTATTTTTAAGTGCAAAGTTTTGAGGTTTTGTACAGGAGAACATAATGTATAAACCAAACAATACAGAACAATCAGGTCACCAAGGGAGATAATGTAGTGTATCAGAAAGAAAAGAGGCAAACAATTATAATTTTCTATGTGGCACGGGTTTACAGTAGTCCATGGGTGGGGGGATGAAGAGGGAGGGAGTCTTTAAAATGTTAGTCCAATCAGTCTAGATAAGGAGTGGGGAGGCAGACATGTCCATGGGGCACAAGCAAGTCAGCGGCGGGAAATGATAAAAGGGTTCATCAGCATTGATATCAGAAAGAGAGAGAGAGAGAGTTTCCAGAATAACCCAGTCAGTCTTACAACATTAATTGACATTAAACATCTGTCTCAGTCGTGAGCAAGTAAGGGAAAAGAAAAGAGGCATCGTTCTATACCATTTTCTCACTTACATATAATAGCCATTTCGACCAATACTTCTGAGCCTTATAACCATTAAATCTAACGGAGAAGGTCAGCATTTCCATTGCGTATATTTCCTTTACAGTGGCTGTCCATTCTCTCACCCGCGGTGGTTCCCTGTTAAGCCATTTCCTTGTTATTGATTTTTTGCTGGCTGTCAGCAGTATTTTCAGTAAGTACTTATCCTGGGAACTGAGATCAATTGGCAGATTACACAAATATATAGTTTGAAAGTTATACTCAATTTCAAAACCAAGAATTGATTTTATTTCTTTAACTACATCCAGCCAGTAAGGTTGGATTACTGGGCAACACCAAAAGATATGATAGTGGTCAGCCATCACATTACTACATTGCCTCCAACATTGCCCAGATTCAGTTCCGCCACTCTGTAGATATTTTCTTCTCGGGGTTATAAAAAACCTAATAACATTCTTCCACGCAAACTCCCTCCACTGCCCTGAACTGGTGGTGGAGGAATTAATTTGACATATGTTTCGCCACTCGTCTTCAGTCAGTGTTATATTTGCTTCCTTCTCCCAAGTACATTTAACATAGGATGTTGACATTTTTTTGTAAGATTGTAGGCATAAGTATATTCTAGAAACCACTCTCTTATAGATTTTACCTTTATAGGCATCAATGATAAAGAGGTCCCTATCACATTCCTCTAGTGTTTTAATGTTTCTGTCAAAATGATACCTAAGCTGTAAGTATCTGTAGAAATCATTTTGTCTAAATCATATTTTTACTGCAGTTGTTGGAAACTGTCCAAGCCAGTATCGGATGAAATTACACAGTATGAAGTAATGCCTTTTCGGGTCATTTCCCTAAATCTCAAATCAAGCTGTGCTGGTCTGAAATCTTTATCATATTCAACCCACCTTAATAACCATGCATTCCTCTCTGAGTGTGAACTGTAGACCTCTTTGAACCAGATGTTAAGGGGGACTTTTGTGAGGTCACTTATATTACTTGAATGTATAGTCATGAGGCTTTTATCACCTAGCAGAGGTTGAAGAGGGATATCAAGTTGACTCAGTTCTATTTCTTTCGATTTGGCATCATGTCCCTCTTCACACCAGTAGACAACATACTGCAGTTGTGCTGCTTTGTAGTAGCTCTCCAAACATGGGAGTGACATCCCTCCTTCGTCTTTTGGTAAGTGTAAAGTTTTATATCGTACCCTTGGTTTCTTGTTCTGCCATATAAACCTGGAGATCGTCCGATTCCACTCGTTAAACTGTTTAGATGGTATTTCCACTGAAATGGACTGAAAAAGGAATAACAGTTGAGGTAGAACAGTCATTTTTATAGTTTCTATTCGGTTATGCAAATCAAGCGTCAGCGGAGCCCATCTATCCAAGTCATTTTTAATTTTGTTTGTAATAATACCATAATTTGCATCATATATGTCCTTTAAGGTCTTGGGAATATTTATACCTAAATATTTCATAATTTTAGTTTTCCATTTAAATTTAAACATTTTGCGTATGTCTTCTTGAGGTAAGTAATTAAAAGAGAGGGTCTGAGTTTTCTCTATGTTCAGTTTATATCCCGAATAGAGACCAAATTGACCGAGGGAGGACATGAGTTTAGGCAGACTGGTATCGGGGTCGGACAAAGTCACCAAGATATCGTCCGCGTATAGACATGTTTTATATTCTCTTTCTTAAGAGAAACTCCTATAATTTTCAGTTCTTCCCTGATTTTTTGAGCAAGTGGCTCTATAAATAACGCAAATAAAATGGGACAGCCCTGCCTGCATCCCCGCTCCAGAGGGATTGTGCTTGAAAGACTGCTGTTTATTTTAATACGGGCCGTTGGTGAATCGTATATGGATTTAAGACATCTTATAACTGTATCATTAAAGCCAAAACATTGTAGAGTCAAGTACAGGAACTCCCACTGCACAGAGTCAAAAGCTTTTTCTGCGTCAAAACTAACTGCTAAAGACTTTGTATTACTTCTGCTCATAATGTCCATGAGCTGTATTGCTCGCCTCACGTTGTCTTGGGAACGTCTGTTTTTAACAAAACCAGTCTGGTCCGTGTCGATCAGGTCTGGGATGATACTTTCTAATCTATTAACAATAACTGAGATGAATATTTTATAATCAGTATTTAAAACAGAAATAGGTCTATATGAGCTGCACTCTGTCTTGTCCTTTCCTGGTTTCGGTAATACAGATATTATGGCTTGTTTCCAGGATGGTGGGATCTCGCCCCCTTTAAGCACATAATTAAAACATTTTAGTAACAATGGTGTTAGGGAGTCCCTAAAAGCCTTATACCACTCTGCCGGCAGTCCATCTCCCCCAGGTGCTTTACTCGTTTTCAGTTTTGAAATGGCCTTATCAGTCTCTGCTTTTGTTGTGTCTGTGGTTATCCGTTTGTTTTGTTCTATGCCAATAGATGGTAAGTCTAGGGAGTCTAAGAAGTGCTTTACTGTAAGGGGCTCTGCTAATTTGGGTTGACTGTATAGGTTCCTGTAGTATATTTCAAATGACTTATGTATATCTTCTGTTCTATGACACATCCGGTTGGTGATGCGGTCTTTTATTTTGTAGATGGATCTTTCAGACTGTTGTTTTCTCAATCTCCAGGCCAATATTTTATTTTTTTTCGCTCGAGCTCCATTTTCAAAATAAGTTTATTTGATATACTTAAGTTTGAGTTCCACCTTGTCGTTTAGTTTCTTATTTAGTTCTGATTTCACAACCAATATTTGTTCCAATATTGCAGGATCATTAGTCACTATATGCTTCTGTTCCATTGTGTCTAGTTCATTTATCAGGTCACTGAGTTGCTTAAGTTTTTCTTTTTTCTTTTGCGAGGCCCACATTATAATTTTTCCTCGCAATACTGCCTTTGCAGCATCCATTAAGGCACTCGGTGTCACCTCTGTGTCATTATTAAATTCTTCATAATCCCTAGTTTCTTTTTTAATAAAATCCACAAATTGGTTATCATTTAGCAGAGTAGTATTGAGTCTCCAAATGGAGTTTTTGAGCTGAACATCTAAATGTAGTTTCAAATATACTCTGGAGTGGTCGGATACATCCCTAACACCAATGTTGCAATCTAATACTCTGTCTGTTCTAAAAATGAAAAAATAATCAATTCGTGAGTAAACTGCATGGGGGTGGGAAAAAAAAGTATACTGTTTAGCAGATGGGTGAAAGTCCCTCCATACATCAACTAGGCCAAGCTTTTTAATCATTTTCTTAATATACAGTGACTCAGAGTTAATTTTTTTTTGTTGGGTTTGAGGAGTCCATGGTGGGATGCCACTGCACATTCCAATCCCCACCACAGATCAAGACACCAGAAACTTCTGCAGCTATAAAATCAAATATTCTGTTAATTAGTGTCCTGTCTTGTCATGGCGGTCTGTAGACATTAACTAATGTTACCTCCTTTGAGTCTAACTGTGCGTTCACACCAGACGCGAGTGAAGCGAATTGCACGCACGTGACGCAAGTAACGCGCCGCCCGTAATGCCCGAGTTTCGACGCCTGACCATTTTGTTCATTCGCGTCATCACGTCATTCGCGCAAGTAGCGGGGAAGCCGGCTGTGCTAACCGGAGCTAAGCTAGTGTTAACGTTCATAGTACAACCATTCTGCAAACTAATTAAACACACATATTTACAGAACTTACCAGGTCGACCAGTCTCCTCAGCAACTTTCACCCAAGCCTGCTCCTTTTTATTGCGGTCTCTGTAGAGAGACTCTGTAGAGAGACAGTAGACACATAGTATCATATAGCTCCGGGTAGCCGCACAACGCAATGACAAGTTTATCCTTCATCTCGGCATCAACAACTGGACGTCGGGGCGTCAAGACGTCACTGACGACCATGGCAAGATAACCACCATCGCTGCTTTGTTGTTTACCTCCTCTGGAAGTCCCAGATGCGTCGGAGGGCCAAACGCCGTCGTTTTTGGGTTCACCCTATCCTGCAGAAGTGCATCCAGCTCGGCGAGTTTCACCACCTCCTCCAGGATCTCCGTCTGGATGATAGCCTCTTTCAGCAGTACTTCAGGCTGACTGGGGCCCAGTTTCAGGACCTGTTGGCGAGGGTTGGCACCAGGATCTCCCGGCAGGACACCAACTACAGCCGCTCCATTTCAGCTGCGGAGCGCCTGTCCATCTGCCTCTGGTGAGTAGCAGTTTATTGTTGTTGACACACGTCAGTGACATCGGGAGAATCTCAACGCTGATTGGCTTTCGCAGTACAGAGTCACGCGAATTCGCCTCAAAAGTTCAATATTTTCAACTCGAGCGATGAGGCGTTGGACGCGAATTTCGCGTCTATCGCGCCGCGTCCATCGCGTCGTGCTAAACGCATTCATCGCGCCGCCCGGCGCGAATTCGCGTCTAATCGCGTCTTTGCATTCACTTTGTATGTAATCTTGACGCGCAAATTTGCGAATTCGCATTTGGTGTGAACGCACAGTAACATTCCTCTCACCAAGACAAAATGCCCTTCCTTGTCCGTGATCTGTTTGGAGAGCTGGAAATCTACTTTATTTGCAATAAGTATTGCAACCCCTCTTGCATGTCCATTTGTAAAAGAAGAAAAGAATGTATTTTTAAAACCCATTTTCTTAAGTTTCTCATGGTCTGTTTTTACTGGATGAGTTTCTTGCCAAAAGATTATATGTTGTTGTTCCCTCTTCATCTTAGCTATGAGTTTTCCTCTTTTAGTTGGATTTTGTAACCCATTAACATTAAGGGTTATGATTCTATATCCTTGCTGAGACATAAATTGTTTAATACACTTATTCCCTCCACCATGCCCTCCCCCGTTGACCTTAACGTTTGAACTTGAATAAAAACAATAACAAAGAACTTGTAACTTGAAAACACCCTGATAAGGGAAATGAAAGAAAAAACAGCTTCCAAAACAAAATGTCCCATACAGAAGGAGTCCTGATTGGAAAGAAAAGCCTCCAGTAAATGAAGGGTCTCTCCAGTGCAAACTGACATAGCTCAGTAATGAGTACAAGTCCATTGCACTCACGGAGTGAAGCAGGCTCCCAGATCAGCGGTCTGATGCTTTGATCTATTTACAGCAAACTATAGCATTAGTAAAGGTTACAGAAAACGGGCTTAAAATATAAAAGCCTGACACAGAGTCCCATTTTAAATAGGGTCAGATCCTAGCTCTTATGCTGATTTAACTCACTGTGTTAGAAGTCCTACCACAGAGATGTCAAAGTGTAATTTGGGTGGTGTTCATCTTTATGTGGAGGCTGTGTCCTCAGCGTCACGGCAAAATCCGATGAGTTTTTTCCGAGCCCTCTCTCCGTGCGTGTCCGAGTTCCGTCGTCTGGCCTCCACCGTCTCCCAGGATAACTTATTCAATCTCTCCATCGGTTACGCCGCCGCGGAGGCTCCCTCAGTGCTGCCACCGCCCGGTGTGAGCCCCCTCTTTTTCAGATCATCCATGGCATCTGATGCGCTGTCGTATAGGACGGGGCCGCCCTCAAAGAACACCCGAAGCTTAGCTGGTGGCGGGGTTTGAAAGCGGAGACCTTTTTCTTTTAGGAGCTTTCTGATGGGGGCGTAAGCCTTTCTCTTCTTTTGGGTCTCCGCTGGGTAATCTTGGTCGAAGTATATCCTCTGTTGTCCAAGGCGAATCTCTCCTTTTTCCCACGCGGAGCGAAGTACCAACTCCTTGGTTCTGTACTCCAAAAAATAAATCACCACGGAGCGGGGCTGACATTCTGCGGCGGTTTAATGCCAAGATCAACATCATGCAGCGACAGCTCAGCCTTAATAAAATGCTCAATAAATTCCCGCAGGCTGCTTCTCTCTGTGTCCTCAGGAATCCCGTACACACGGACGGTATTTCTCCTTGAGCGAGCTTCTAAATCAGTCAGCTTGGCTTGAATTTTATCTTGATTGTTTAAAGTTTGAGACAGCACCTCTTTCGCCGCCGCAGTCCACTCCTCCATATCTGCCACACGCTGTACTGTCTCCTCGGCTCGGTCTCTGGTTTCTTTCATGTCGGCCATAATTTCGTTCAGCTTTCCATTAACATCCTCCCTGAAGCTAGCCAAATCCCTCTTCATGTCGCCAGAAAGGTTGTCAGGGAGGCAGCTTAGTTCGTCCTTGACATCTGACCGAATGGCCAATATCTCTTTGTGGATGGCCCCAATGCTAGCTTGCAGGCTATCCATAGCCATGTGTTTGCCGTGCGCGTCTTCGTTGACTGATCCCGTTAAAGTTTTCTCGTTGTTTTCTTGTGTCTGGGTCAGTTTGCCGGTATTTTTTCGCGTCCTCCCCCTTTTCATCATATATTTTATGACTTAAAAAGGTTGAAACGGCTCTAATTTGGGGGATTTTGCAGACCGTGCAGGGAGCGCCTGTTAAACACGTCCGTTCACCTCGACACCATAACCGGAAGCCTCATAACGGCAGTTTCTAAAGAGCTAAGACAAAAAAATAAAAAATAAAAAATAAACAATCAGCAGCATGGTGTGCCGCTGCTAGTTGTATATAGGGGAAACACTGACAAAGATGGTGGTTTCACTGAACAAATGCCTATTTTCAGCACATTTTATGCTGTTGCATTCAAAGCAATATTAGCCTAATAATTCCAGAATGATTAATTCTCACCAAGTAGAGCTACTGAAGTCATCTGGTGGAAAATAATGCATCTTTAAAAAAAAAAAAAATCACAATATAATTACTGGGGGCAAAAAAAAATCAATTTTTCCCAATATCGTGCAGCCCTAACTTGTACTGCTGTAACACCTTTTTCAACCCAGTTAATGAATTAACATTTTTCCTTAACTAAGGATACCTTTAAAGGGATTCTGTGCAGCTCTGTAAGTCCATCAAGGAGAAATTAAGCTTTAAGTGTCATACTTAAGGGGAAAACTTAAGGCATTTAGTGCAAGGGTTTAAAAAGTGATGGTGTGAAGCAGCTGACCTTCTGCTGGACAGCTGGTTCAGTCTAGTGGAGGAGAAACTCTGATTCTTCTTTCCGATCTTCATCACTTTGTAGGCCTCCTCCGAACTGTTCACCTGGACCCACCGCAGGTCTGAAACATGGAGCACACATACATCAACACACACTGCAGCTACACTACAGCCTGACATCAGCACAGCCAAGTTTATCAGCCAAATATATATTTTTATATTGGCTGAAGTAAATCTAGCACCTTCATTTTCTCATTAAGACACAATTCTAATGCTGCATCCTCACAGGGCTTGGCGATTAAACAATCTCAAAACAGGATTGCAATAAATATGTACGTTGAAGACAATGATAAACTATAGTTACTTTTTCTGGATGTGGACAGACCTGATAGATCTAAACAGCAGAAGGTAACAGACAGCTGTCAGTCAATCTGCAGTGTTGGGGATTAGCGTCATTGTACACACCCATTTTTCACTGCAAAGTTTGTCTGAGGTGAGGAGGAAGTGAAAGAAGCGTGGATGTAACGAAAACAGGGGAAAATGAGTGGAAGTGAGGGGCAAAGTGGCGGTGAAGCTAAAGAAGAGCTCGTGTTCTCATAAACGGACAAAGCTGTGGGTAAAAAGGTCACACAATGTAAATAAAAGAAAAAAATGAAATAAAAATGAAAAATATAAAAATAATAAAATAAATAAAATTAAAATGAAAGGTGACAACACAGACAAAGACGGTCTGCATAATATGAGGTCGGTTGGTGCCAACCAGGACGGGAAACACAACAAACCTTTCCATCACCTGAAAAGGTAGCGTCCCAGCGACTACACTGAGAGCATGAAAATCCACCCAAACTGCAGGACATCCACCAACAAGTGTTCAATGATCAAGCACTTGTGCTGCTGTGGGTGGGGCCAGCGGGGTGGCACCAAATCACCAATCAATAGTGTCTGTTTTTGCCACCGTAACCCCATATGAGAAGCATTCAGAAAGGAGCAGAGATATAACAGATACAGTGTCGTACTTTCTAGCCAGAGACGTGATGCCCATGAGCACCATGGAGAGAGAAGTGTGAGACTACAGGTACGAGCTCCCACACAGAAAATACTTTTCCCAAACTGCTCTGTCGCAGCTTTACAACGAGCGACGGAAGCTGGAAAATCATTTGGTTTCTTCAGGTGTCAGACGTCATCAGGATACTTTTCAAACTCGCAGCATTATCAAATTGTAGATTGTGATAAATAACGATATTGATCAACACAGGGAAAATATCGTGGTAATATTTTTTGCCATATCTCCACGCCCTACGTTCATGTATTAGTTAAATCTTGTTATATGCTAAATATTTGTCATTAAACTCTGTCACGTAAACATGACTGCAGATCACTGTTATAGCAGAAAATATGACGTCTGAAACACAAAGGAACACTAAGTGTTAACATATTTGCTACATATTAACGTACAAACGTGACATGATCTGCAGAAACGTACAATGCCAACATTTTTTTCTAGTAACTGGGTTGTGCAAACATGGTGCATGAAATAATAAATAATAATATTGAATCTATTAAGTTAAAATTTGTGTTACCTTTGATGAAGGAGTTTCCTTTGACATCCTGAGACAGACGCAGCACCGTCCTCTTTTGGTGTCCACTGGGAAACTGAACATCACACGATCAATCACATGATCAGTCACAGCTGGACGACTTATTCTTCACTTGGACAGTTTGAGTCAAGAGAGGACATTTTGTCTGGTCTTCACAGATATTTGACAGTGATATGAGATACACAAAAGAAAGAGTCCATCGACCACCACACAGCTACAAATTCAGCTTTAAGGCTTGAGGTCAGGGCTGAGGATGACACCACGCAGGGTCTTCATATGTGCAGTAAGTGTCTTACCTGTTCCAGCAGGTCGTGGATATTGTCATTGTAAATCTCACAAAATGAAACCCAGACAGAGAAACGGATGTTTGAGTCGACGTCCAGACAGAAACTGTCAGCCTCGGAGACGCTGTTCACGCTGCTGTCAGTGCTGAGAGAAGAGCCTGAAAAAACACACACCTGTTTTTATCAGCTGTGGGGTCCACAGGTTTTTTTCAGTCACTTGTTAGGACCACCATTTCTAAGGGTCAGACATAACTAAAAAATCTTTATCGGGTAAGATCAAAAGCGATTCTTGTGGGGTCCCATATTTTGATTCAAACAAAGTTCCCAGTGTGGGGACCCCACAAATATACAAACACAAGAAAACATACACATGTTGAGTAATTTGGGTAAAACTTTAACTTTTTAAAATAATCTGATTCAGAGTCACAGACCGTCAAGAAACGTTGATCTTCCTGACGTCTGACTTCTGTCGCTCTGCAGAGACAAAGATGAGACACACACTAGTACACAATAGTACACAACAGCTGTATGCAGGTGTTGTATTTGTATTGTGGCACCTCTTTAAACAGCCTAAGCAGGTTCCTCTTGCTGCTGGACTCGGCTGCCTGCTGGTCTGGAGTCAGTCTGCTGAAGTCTCTGCAGCGCTGAGGCTTCAGATCGGCCCGACCGTACAGACGACCTTCAACACTGTTAAAGATCACTGACAGAGACCTGGGCAGCAGACCTGAGTCATGGTCTGGACCTGAGAGACAGATGGGCAGAGAGACAGACAGACAGTCAAATACTATTTCTCACCAAAATCAGTACACATATGCAGGTTTTTTAAAACACGGGAAAACCTGCCAAAAGTCAGGGATAGGCTGCTTTCCCACTGCCAGTAGACAAGAGACTTATCTGTTTGTTTTTCCTGTTGTGTCAGGTGTGATGTCACAAACACACCGGAAAACAAGGTCAATGATGGAGGCCAGTGGAAATGATACAGGGGTAACTTTTGAAAATCTGTTACTTATTCAGTCTCATAAGTTTAAAAAATGTTTGAGCGCTGCTTGGACAGAGACAGACGGTGTTTTAAGGCAGCGCCTTACCCTCCGACCAGAAAATGGGATCAGCCACCTTATAACAGAGATGGTAAATGATAGTTATTGACGTATTAATGCCATTGGTATTGTTTACAAAGCCCTGCTGACACGTATGTTATATGTCACACTAGAGGCCTATGAGTTACATGTCACACCTCTTTGATTCCATAATGCCGGCACGCTGCCTAAAGTCACACACTGAAGCTGCATGATGTGGCCGTTGTTTGGTGCGGTGTAAAAATGTAAAGGTGGCATAAAGAATGAGCTTTGTAGCAGCACTACAGCGCCATCTATGGGTAAGAAGGGCTCGATGGTCATAGAGACAGACAGAGAGAGAGACCAGGAGGAAGGTAGAAAGAGGGTCAGACAGAGAGACAGGTGATGTTTCTGACCCAGGAAAGTGAAGGTTTTTCCAGCGTTGGTGACTCCATATGTGAACACCAGACAGTTTCCTCCTTCCAGAACGTCTCGGACCAAACCGCGAACTGAACCATTAAACACCTTCTTCTGACTGGCCTCCGGATCAAACACCTCAAAAATACAAGGACGATGAGAGCTTAACATTAACGTCAGGTTTAAAATCAATAAATGGGACATAACATGAATATTTGTATCTTTGTAAAGGTAAGGAACAAGTCTTTGATATGACAGACAGGTGATGTCAGCGTTACCTGTGTGAAGGTGAACCTCTGTGCTGTCTGTGGGAGGGACTTCTCACTCTGTCGGTTTGATTGACAGCTCCTGGGAGCCTTCAGGACCACAGTGTCCGGTCCCTCGATGGTCACACACTCCTGCAGAGCAAAATACACAAACAGATTTTTTTTTACACCAATAAAAGATGATGATGAAAACTGGAGGTTTCATCAATAAACAGAAAAAGATATCTGACTTTAAAGTATCAGACAGTCGCTGTACAGCAGATTAAAGCTGTAATGTCCCAGAGAGGAAATAAGAAGAAGAAGAAGAAACCAATGAATTAAAACAACCAGTAGATGTCCTGCCACATCTACAGTTGTTAACAGGCCAAATCATATTATTATTAATTTTTTTCATTTATTATAATCAAAATTAAGGATGAGGATTATTGAGGAGTTCTGATAATTTGTTCATTTGTAGCTTTACCATCAGATCTGCAGCTAATTACATTATTTTTATTATAATTTTAGGGCTGCACAATCATTCAAAATACTGTGTTATTGAAATCACACGAGCTGCAATTCTTTGACAAAATTAAAATGTGTTACAACATGCCATTATAAATGAAGCACTGTGTTGTTACAGAGACGCCCCAGCCTACAAATCATATTCCACACATCATCTCACACGAGGAGTAGGGAAAAAAAATCAGAACAGCACAGTACTGGGATATTTTGTGAGGCATTATTGTATCAATACACGGATACTGAGCATCAGATCATTAATCATATGAATTATTAATATTGCAAATACAAATTAAACTTTGGTTGCCTCCTAGAATGATAATATCAGTTGCTTTTTCAGTCCACTAGATACACGTTGCTGCACTTTAAATGACTGGAGTGAGATGACCAGACTGAAAACTTACCAGCTTATTGGAAAAAAACAGATGTTGACAAAGCTTTATCTTAATTTGCAGCTGAAAAAGGCTAATCGCAACATATCGCACTATATGTCACTGTACAATATTGTATCATGACCTAAATATCAAGGTCATATCAGGGGGTCTCTGGTGATTAACTCCTCAATTTCACACCAGTTCAAAGTGAACTGAACACATATGTTGTTGCATGTTGACCACGAGTGTTACTCATATTTAACAAAGGGAAAAACGTCCTTTATGACCAAGACTTTATCACAATAGTTGTTCTGCATCAACATAAAAAAAAACAATGCTTAACAGTTTAACATTAAATCAGTATCAGTCCCACAAATTAAATGTATGTGTGTGTGTGTGTGTGTGTGTGTGTGTGTGTGTCACCTGTGACCCACTGTCGCTCTCAGCTGCAGTGAAAGGTCGAACCCTCAGGTACACCTGCAGGTTCTCCGACTGAACGCTTTCCTGATGAAAGACAAAACATCTGTAAACTCTCTGCTCTGAAATCAACATCAACATCTGTCACCATGACAACCTCAGCAACATCCTCCTGACTGCATCACTGACAGACAGACCTGTGCAGGTAGAGCTGCGAATTCGCCGAGCAGATCTCTCTTAATGTCATCCACCACCACCGGCCCGACTCTCTCGGGCTTCCCACCTAAACATGACTCCATCATTTCTGCGAACACACACATCAGTCACATTATTACTCAACAGCTAATGAACTCATTCTGAAGGCTAACATCTCCAAACACGTACGTGTGATGGACATCACAGCTATGCCGATTTTAACATTAGAGCCTAATGATTTAAAAAGAAAATCTTGAATCACGATCTACCTCGTTTGTAGCGAGCAGATAAGCACAAGAGCGTTAAATATTTAAATATTTAAATGGGGTTCAGCGTGATTTCCAACAATGACGAACAGAACGTGTCCGGACTAGTTAGCTGTAAACACCCACTCGGGTTCAATCAGATCGGCACTGAACAGTCAGTTAACACATAATATACATTATTAGCAGTGACTGATTAACGTTAATAGTCAGAACAGATCACACTCCTGTTAGCTTTGTTGTTAGCATTAGCCACACGAGCTAACCCTCAAATACACGCCTCAGTTGTTTTGTTTTAACGTCCGTTGAGAATAAAAACTCACATTGCATCACAGTTCTACAACTAACACTGACATTTAATCAAACTCCAACTTACTGCTGACGTGTTTTATTCACCAGACTGAGTATTTAAAACAGGAAACATCGACAGACATTCAGTAACGTTTGCTTTGGCTGTTTCTCTAGTCTACGCGGTCTAGTTTTTAAACCAGGATCGGAGGACCAATCAGATGGCTGGCACAGGGAGACGTCACGTAGATATAATCTCGCGAGACTATGCGGCTTGAATGAGAAGAATAGAAAAAATGCACACAAACACATGAAGGTATAACATTTGTCCTTATTTGTATTTTTATATGCAAAACGTGTCATGCTCCATTGAAAAGGAACAGTAAGTAGTCTTTTATGATTATATTTACATATTTTTACTTTTACTTGAGTATTGTTACACTGTGATATTAATAATTTTACTTTTTACTTTATTACTTTTACACTGTGGAGTATAAAGTATCTGAGTACTTCCTCTACTGATGTGGAGCATTCATTGCCATGAAAGAAAACAAAGGTATTTTTTTTAAAACCTATTTGTTATTGTTCTCACACTAAGAAATTCTGGCAAGACTTATGCAAATTTGTCATCAGCCATGTCTTCAGAGGCTTTATGTTATTATGGGAAAAGCTGGTGTTTGGTTTCTACAAAAACCTAAGAAAAGAAGACAAATATTATTTTCTCATGAATTTGATAATGACAATGAAATTTGTATCCATAAATATAAATTTAGCAATAAAAAACTATTTTCTTGTTTTCCTGTAGAATGTTTAGCATTACTTGAAACTACATAATTTGACCAACAAAAAGGCATCAAGATCCTTAATATCTTTATGTTTTATATTGTTGTCCAACATATACATATATATATATATATATATATACAGACATACAACAGTTAGTTCCGGCCCTGCAATCTGATTGGTCGAGAGACAGTAAAACCGTGACGATATTGGAGTACAACATCACGGTTATTTCACTGTGTATGTATCACTCCGCCTCACAGCTGATTGCAATCAACAATCAAATCAAAACTGACAGTTAGTGTCAGTTAGGTCAGTAGTTGCATTGTAGGCTAATTAATTCATCCACTGTCAAACAGCCAAAAATATGGATTTATTTCCTAAAATAAGTTTTGAATTGAACTATGAATGGTCATAAGAGGAAGATGAGAGAGAGGAGAAGCTGAATCCATCTGAGCACACATCCAGGTTTGTCAGTGTTTCATTAGTGGAGCTCAATGACTTGGAGAAAAGCAACATACTGTCAGATCAGAAGGCAGAGTCGGCTGTGCCTGTGAAGCAACAGTCCACCATGCAGTCACCACAGACTTATTTCACCGGCTGCACAAACGTGCAGATAAATGTGTATAAAGAGTAAGTGCCTGGCGCACCATGTCTGCGTTACATAGCAACAGTGACAGCGGAGTCCTGAGGGAACTATTTTTGTTGGCGGAAGACAAATAAAATGCTTAAATTATCTATTTTGTCCTCATTTTTAAACATTTCTTAATCAGCCTTGCTTATTTAACTGTTGAACTGTTGCATAAAAGCAATATCACACTCGAGCTCGTGATGTTGTACTGTGTTATCGTCATGGCTGCGGCCTCGTGCCTACGACCGAATCACAGTACAATATCACGATCTCACTCCCTCTCGTGTGATATTGCTTAAATATATATATATATATATATATGTATATATATACATATATTTGTTGTTGTCCAGTGTAACATACCCCTTTCTTTACCTATTGTTCTATTTGTGTACTACCCCCTGAATCTGTTGTGTATGTATGTATTGTTAATAATAATAATAATAATAATAATGATAATGATAATATTTTTGAAAACTAGCTCCATCTTTCCCACATTTCCAAATGAGATCAATCTGTATAAAAATGTGTGAAATGCTGTAAAATTGTATGAATATCTGTGTAACTTTGTTCCTGAGTGACCACTTATATTTTGTTTTTTATTTTGGTTTTATTTTTTATTATTATGTCTACTTTACAGTTAGTTCAGTCACAGTAATACTGTAACCTGTATTCAACTGCCATATGTCCTTTTTGACTGGAAATAAATTCATTAAAAAAAAATAATAAAAAAATACCTAATACGCTGGTTGCCAAACGCCGTTAAAAGACAAAAAGAAGAAGAAGAAGCGTACCGTCGTGTGAGATTGACGTCATCAGCCGGCGACAGCGGAAGCAGAGAGTAGAAGAAGGATTTGGAGCGGATTTGTTGGATTATATCGTCACAGAGAGCAGTTTGCTGCCACTTCAATACTTTGTCTGGATAAAATCGGACTCCTCGAAACTGTTTGTGTTGTTTACATCGAAGACACGTCACACTGCTGCCTGATAAACAACAAATAAAAGGAGAGAAGAGGATTCACCGCGAGGAGACGCAGTAACCCGGTTTCCTTGACAACGGTGAGAGAGCGTCATCGCCGATCAGCTGCTGATGACAGATAAATAATAACACATGATGTACTGTTACTATTTAATCCAGGATCATTAATGCTGTGGCACGCTGAGTACTAGCGGTGGAAGTAACTAAGTAATGCTATATTACTGTACTCAGTAGGGTGAAGTCAGGTAATATGGGACATCAGTTAATACGGAGCATTTAAGGTCTGAAGTATTTTGCAATTCAAATAACGTTATTAGCAGCCAATCACAAAAAACGATTCTGAGTTGTTGCTATAACACCCCGTGACAGAAAACAATCAATTTGATTGGTCACTGGTAACCAGGAAGTTGTTGATGAAACTTTGAAGGAGATCTTGGAGGGAAATTCACATGGTAAGTGCAATGACGTGGGATGTCATTTTTGCAAAATATGGCTTCTAAACAAAAAACAAACCATTTAAGTATCTGAAAATTTGTATTTTCATGAAGTGTTTTATGAAGGGTTACAATTTTCATGAGTACATTTGCCAAATACACATTGTTTTTTTGTGAATTAGCATTTGAGGCACTGTCCCATATTGCCAAAAGGTAAAATCATGATTTAAGCAGTTATGCTGAAAAGCTTTGCTGTTGCAGGTAGTTTTTGTATAATTTTCAACTGTGGACACATTTAGCCTCACACAGTTACATTAATCTGTAGGCTAGTATGGGCCAGCAAATGCTAACACTGTGAATCTAGGCATTAGGTTGCTCTGTATTACCTCTCCCAAGGAGAGAGAGATTTTAAGCAATTAACAGTATTCATGTATTCAACAAATGTTCTTTTAATTATAATGGATTGATTGATGAATTCCTTGGTGTACTGTTTGTTAACTATGTTATTAATTTCTATGTTCAAAAACTGACCTGAGACACTGATATGTTCAAATAAAAAAGAGGAAATTAGACTGAAAATTAATGTTCCATATTACCACAATACCTGTCCCATTTTACCTGAACATGCAGAATGGGGAGAGAAGGGGGTCTCAGTGAGTTTATAGGTCTGTAGTTTCTAAATAAATATACATTACAACATCATTTCAAAAAAGAAATATTGTAGAGATCTATGATAACTGATAAAAAAAAACATTATTAGAGTGAGTAACCACTTTTTTGGTGTTGGTTTGGTAATTCTACCAAGAAGTGTCCCATATTACCTGATTTCACCATACTCTTAGTTTACGAGTATTTGTATTTTATATTATTTAACACTTCTACTTTCCAACAGCTCTCTGACAGCTGGTGGAAATTAAATGCATTTACTCAGTTATTGTATTAAGTACATGTTTTGCGCAGTATTTCCAGTGTATCAACTTTACAGGCAACATCACTTATACCACCACATTTATCTGTCAGCTTTAGTTACGTTTCAGATTCAGAATATTGATACTCAATAAAAAAAACAATGATGTATTACTATAGATGAAGTTACCCAGCAGGATATAAAGTAATTAAAATGATCACCTTTTCCAGCTGCAACATTTAAGTGATGAACACATTAATGCATCAATAACTATAGTCGGGGGCGTAAATATCAACTATAATAGTCAATAATCAACTATTCTATACCTGTAAATTAAATGTACTATAACTACGAACTAGCTACTCTATGAACTATTTTATGAATTAAATATTCTATAGCAGTAGTTCAATAATTGGTAAAACAAGTTAAATTTGTTCAGACACATTTAATCTGCAATAATGAAATGTACATTTTTTTTGAGTGTAATAAATGAAGGTCAATTTCAATTCAATCAATTTTATTTATAAAGCCCAATATCACAAATCACAATTTGCCTCACAGGGCTTTACAGCATACGACGTCCCTCTGTCCTTTGGACCCTCACAGCTGATCAGGAAAAACTCCCCAAAAAACCCTTTAACGGGGGGAAAAAAAAACGGTAGAAACCTCAGGAAGAGCAACTGAGGAGGGATCCCTCTTCCAGGACGGACAGACGTGCAATAGATGTCGTACAGAACAGATCAACATGATAAATTAACAGTAATCTGTATGACACAATGAGAAAGACAGAGACAGAGAGATGCAGGTAATGACAGTAGCTTACAACAACATTATTGAAAGTAATAATATTATAGTTATAGCTCTGGCTACTGTCATACAATATGTTGAAAGTATGTATTAATATCTGACAGTATACATGTGTGACAATAATCATATGAGTAAAATAACAGTAGAAGTATGACTAATGACTAATGATAACAGCAGCAGCAGCAGGAGGCATCTGGCAGGACCTCGGCAGCAGCACAACCACACACGTCCCGCTGTCCAGGCACCGCTGTGATATGAGTTAACCTGAGAGACAGTGGAGCACAAAGGCTCCGGAGAAGAAGCCGAGTTAGTGACATGCAGTACGGCCGAGTTAAGGTGAAATGAACAACTTGAAATATTCTAACAAAAAATCGTGTCAATATATAGCTGCTGTTTGTAACTCCAATAAAACATGTACAGATTATAAATGATAATTTATAGAATATATTAAAGCCAAACATGAGCTAAATATTTAATGGTAAATATGTCAGAGCCGACATGATGATAATGGCTGTAGAGTTCTTCCAGTCAGCATCAGCTTACTCTCATTCACTCATGTTGATTGTTGTGGCTCAGTGAGTCATGTAATCATAGCAGCCATATTTAAAGTCCTGTCCTAGAGTGCTCTGAGTCCTGATGTGTGTTTAATGACAGCTCACCTGTGCAGCACAGCAGGTGTTCTCTGCTGTCACCATGTCATCTGTGGAGTCGAGCGGTGACGGTGGGAAGTGGCTGGACGCTCATTATGACCCGGTGGCGGGTCTGTACACCTTCACGTCCTGCGTAGACCTGGCGGACCTCAGCGGCGACGGGGAAAGCCGGCTGGTGGTCGGGGATCTGGGCTCCGGCTCCTCGGCCATGAAGCTGAAGGTGTACCGGGGCACGGCGCTGATGAGCGAGAGCACCCTGCTGGACCTGCCCGCTGGTCTTGTCGCCTTCTTCATGGACCTGCACGAGCCGCGCATCCCCGCCGTCGCTGTGGCATCTGGACCCTGCATCTACGTCTACAAGAACCTGCGGCCGTACTTCAAGTTCACGCTGCCCGGCCTGGAGGTCAACACACTGGAGCAGGTGTGTGTTTGTGTCAGGACACACACAAGTTGGACTGCACAGTGGTCGGTTCAGGATGGATGATTTTACATGAAAAAGTTTATTTAGTAATGTTTGTTTATACGACTGATGGATAGTCGCCTCCCCCCACCCATCACAACATTCAGAGGGTATACAACTCAGACTATGAAAGGAAATAAATAAATAAACATGCACATACATAAACAAATAATGTAAAATAAGTTTTATAAATATAACTTAATACAGAAAACATAAATAAATATTAGAAAAAGACATGTACAATTATAGTAATATAATCCCTGTTAAAGATAAAGATAAATAAATGAAATAAATATACAGGTATTGTAGTAATCTTTGTTAAAGACAGATAGAAAAAATAAATTAGTAAATGAATGTACAAACACAAATAATGTCAAACAATTTAAATATAACTTAATACATAAACATGAATAAATTAATAAAATAAATTTTCAAATTATATGAAATAATTCCTGTAAAAGATGAATGAATAAATAAAATAAATATTCAAATAATGTAAATTAATTTTAATAATGATAATTAAGTACATAAACATAAAGAAATAAATAAGAATAAATATACAAACAACAATAATGATAATAATAATAATCACATTTGCCCCAACTGGACTGGACGGTGGAATGAGCAATTTTATTTTCATTTATTTTCTGTTTATGCGCTTATTTTATTTTATGTCTATTTTAATACCACTGTGTTATTGTTGATGAGGGGAAGTGCGTTTTTTTTTGTTTGTTTATTTTTTTTGTCTTTTATGAGCTGCTGGAGGCTGAATTCCCCTTCAAGGATAAATAAGGCATACAACAAACAATTAAATAACTCCTAATTAACAGAAAAAGAACATTATAGGCATCATTAAGGTCAGCTGCAGCTGTTGGATCGAACTGCATCAGACTGTGCAGCTGTACCTAATAAAGTGGACACTGAGTGTAAATCAGAAGCAAATATGTATAGTTAAAGTTCATTGAATAAAATAAATAAAAAATATTTTTTATGTACAGTTGATATTTTCCAAAAAAAAGACACCAAGTAACAATGAATATAATAAAAAAGTGTCAGGTGATACAACGTCCTACATTAGAGAGAACAAAGTCAACACGCAGAAAGAGCAGAATCACCCTTGAATTCCCTCCATGTGTTCAGACTGCGCTGTAAATAAAGCTGACTGCACCTGTGACATGTTGTGGCACTGTGATTGGTCAGGACGTGTGGCAGCAGGTGAGGGAGGGTCAGATCGACCCTCTGACCCTTAAGGAGATGTTGGAGAGCATCAGGAAGAAGGCTGACGTCCCGCTGTCCGTCCGCTCTCTCAGGTTCCTGTCTTTGGAGACCAACGACATGGACGAGTTCGTCCAGCTGCACAAACAGCAGCCAATCAGGCGCCAGGTAAAGCTCATTACAATATTGGTATCATGCTGTAGAGGCAGTTTAGATATAAAGAGTTACCGTGGTAACAATGATGCATAATGAGAAGAAGATAATGGAATGTCACAACCAAACAAATGTGAGCGCAAAGACCTACGATCAGCTGATTTTAAGTCTAAAAAACTGACATTATTTTTGGGTATTTCATCACATGGTCAAAGTAGTACCACCCCTCCCCCTTGTCCCTCACTCACACCGTGGTGGTCAATGCTCATCTGTGTTTCAGACCGTCATCACCTGCATCGGGACTCTGAAGAAGAGCACAGCTGACGAGGACGGCGTCAGCTGTCTGGTGATTGGTACAGAGAGCAACGACGTCTTCATCCTGGATCCCGAAGCCTTCATCATCCTCTCCAAAGTAAACTCCCATCACACACTGCTGCTGCTGGAACTGGTTTGAACTGGTCCTACTGGGAGAGCAGGAATATATTATTTTGTCTAATTAGTTTGACCTCTAAGCCGGTCAGCCTGACTTGTGAAATGCCACAGGGTTGAAAACTCAGGCCCCTTTCTATTTAATGTACCGTAAATCCTGAAATAATTCACAGCAGATTTATTTACCCGAATGGCCTCTTTTGTAAATTTCCTCTGAATCTGACAAACTTGACCTTTAATGTGATCGAACACTTCCTCCACGTTCACCTGTTAAACTGTTGTTAAATGTTGTAAATATATCATTTTCCACAGCACAAACTCAATCTTTTTTTCCCTCAAATATCTCAAAAAGTATTTGGATGGCGTGCTCAAAATTTGGTACACATGTAAACATTACACCTGCTAAACATCAGCTGATGTTAACACAGCTGATCAGGAAAAACTCCCCCCAAAAAACCTTTAATGGGGAAAAAAACAGTAGACACCTCAGGAAGAGCAACTGAGGAGGGATCCCTCTTCCAGGACGGACAGACGTGCAATAGATGTCGTACAGAACAGATCAACATAATAAATTAACAGTAAACCGTATGACACAATGAGACAGAGAGAGAGAGACAGAGACAGAGAGAGATGGAGGACAGATGGTAATGACAGTACCTTACAACAACATTAATGAAAGTAATAATATAATTAATAATAATATATTAATGTCTGGTAGTATACATGTGTGACAATAGTCATGTGTATAATAACAGTAGAAGTATGACTAATGACTAATGATAACAGCAGCAGCAGCAGGAGGCATCTGGCAGGACCATGGCAGCAGCACAACCACACACGTCACGCTGTCCAGGCACCGCTGTGATATGAGTTAATCTGAGAGACAGTGGAGCACAAAGGCTCCGGAGAAGAAGCCGAGTTAGTGACATCCAGAATGGCCGAGTTAGCAAGATGCAGTAATAGGACATGAGAGAGAGAGAAGGAGAGAGGGTCCCCGGTGTATTATAGGGGGGTCCTCCGGCAGACTAGGCCTAAGTCAGCCTAACTAGGGGCTGGTACAGGGCAAGCCTGAGCCAGCCCTAACTATAAGCTTTATCAAAGAGGAAAGTCTTAAGGAGCCTGATAGCTGAAGGCTCTGGCTCCTGATCTACTTTTGGAGACTTTAGGGACCACGAGTAACCCTGCGTTCTCAGAGCGCAGTGTTCTGGTGGGATAATATGGCACTATGAGCTCTCTAAGATATGACGGAGCTTGACCATTTAGAGCTTTGTAAGTTAACAGTAGGATTTTAAATTCAATTCTGGATTTTACAGGGAGCCAGTGCAGAGAAGCTAAAACAGGAGAAATATGATCTTGTTTCTTAGTTCCTGTTAGTACACGTGCTGCTGCATTCTGATTTAGCTGGAGAGTTTTTAAGGACTTAGTAGAGCTACCTAATAATAGAGAGTTACAGTAATGCAGCCTTGAGGTAACAAAAGCGTGGACCAATTTTTCTGCATCTAGATAGTTTACTTGTTATCATGTGACCGAAGTATGCAGTTTTGCTAATGTGATAACTGTTAATAAGAAATGAATATTAGATCATGATTACAAACGAAACCATCTTCATGACAACTGAGGAAATTGAAGAGAGTCATGAGATGTGGCTGAAAACTTCAGTAAGAAACATGTCTCTCTGTTGCCCCCCACCTTCTGTCACTACTGTACACCAGTATCATTCAACCCATCCTTCTGTACTGTTGCCCCTGTTTCTACAACATGCTGTCCACCACTAACAGGAACAAACTAACAAAAATAACACACACCGCATCCAAAATCATCAACCATCCCACACCCAACCTCACAGAGCTCAACCACCGAGCTGTCACACATCTGGCACAAACAATCACCAATGACTCGGATCACCCTCTCAACCCACACTTCACACTGCCGCCATCTGGGCGCATATACAGGACCCTGAGGTGTAGACGGGCACGCTTTAACAAGAGCTTTCTCCCCTCTGCCATCTCTGCACTCAGTAACCTCCCCCAATAACCTTGTATGGACCCAGCCCTCCTGAGTGTTATATATGTGTCGATTGTTCAATGTCTGGTGGTGTTTACGCATTGTGTGTGTATTTATATGTTGTTCAATGTTTGGTGGTGTTTGTGCATGGTGTTTGTTGGCGGTGTTTTGTGTATCCAAATGTTGTGACAGATTGTGAAAACAAATTTACCCATGGGACAATACAGGCTATCTATCTATCTAATCTATCTGTCTCTGTTGAAGATGTCGCTGCCGGCCGTTCCCACCATGATGGACGTGACGGGTCAGTTTGACGTGGAGTTTCGCATCACAGTGGCATGTCGCAATGGCAACATCTACATCCTGCGCAGGTGAGACACACACCTGGCTGAGAGAACTCACCTGTTTGAGACTTCTGCTGGTGGTTCAGATAAACAACAACACAACATTAAAGGAGACTCAGGTCTGACTGATGTTTGTGCTGCTGCTTCAGGGAGTCAGACAAACCCAAGTACTGCATCGAGCTGTCGTCTCACCCGGTGGGTCTGGTGAGAGTTGGGAAGAACGTGGTGGTCGGCTGCACCAACGAGAGCCTGCAGGGCTTCACACAGAAGGTAAACTGAGCTCACGTGATGATGAAGTGACGTCCGAGGAGGAAGCTGTGTCAAACTGTTGTTGTGTCTTCAGGGGAAGAAGCTGTGGACGGCTGTCCTCCCCGCTCCCATCACCGCCATGGCTGCCATGGACCTCCCCACCAGGGGCTTCCAGGCAGTTCTGGTGGGTCTGGCCAACTGTGAGGTCCAGCTGTATCGAGACAAGAACCTGCTGAGCACCATCAAGACATCAGATGTTGTCACCAGCATCTGCTTTGGCCGGTACGGGCGTGAGGACGGGACCCTGATCATGACCACCAAGGGAGGGGGCCTGATGGTGAAGATCCTGAAGAGGACGGCTACATTTGATGACAAGGACAGCGCCCCGGGGCCGCCACTGGCCCAGGGCGTCCGCCTCAACGTGCCCAAGAAGACCAAGCTGTACGTGGACCAGACGCTGAGGGAGCGCGAGAATGGCCTGGCCATGCACCGGGCCTTCCAGATGGACCTGAGCCGCCTGCGCCTGGCCGCTGCCAAAGCTTATGTCAAGGCGTTGGAGTCCAGCCTGACGCCGATGTCCTCCAGCCTCACCGAGCCACTCAAGATGAACGCGGTGGTGCAGGGCCTGGGCCCGTCCTTCAAACTGACCCTAAACGTCCAGAACACAGCGGCATGTAGGCCCGTCATGAACCTGGCCATCAGCTTCCTGTACGACGAGAGCCTGTACAGGATGAGGAACCCGTACATGAGGATCCCTCTGTTGGTGCCCGGACTCATCTACCCTGTCGAGACCTTTGTGGAGTGCACCAGCGACAAGGGCATCTCTGACATCATCAAGGTGTTCATCCTGCACGAGGGGAAGAGCTCGCCACTGCTGACCGCCCACATCAACATGCCCGTCAGTGAGGGACTGACGCTCAACTGACAACACACAACGCTTCAACTTTATTTATTATAGACTCCAAACATGAATGTTAGATAGAAGGCTACATGAAACTGTTTTTAAAAGAATTCCAAAGCTGAATTTATGAAATAAAATCTGTAGATGTATCTGTAGATATATAGATTTGTTAATGTTTGTTGTTCATGTTTAAAACGGTAGTGACATTTGATATGTGTGTGTCATCGACATGTTTGAACTCTCAGGGCTAAAAATCACTGCAGACAAAAGACATTTGGTTTTGTTATAAAGGTCTGTATAGAACAGACAAAATATGTTCTCCATATTCTGTTTTATAAATGTAGGCTTGTATAAAGTTAAAACAATAAATATTAAAGTTTGTACAGAGATCATCGTCATGAAAAAGAAGGTAACAACTTTTCAAAAAAGGTTTCAAAACAATAAATTTAGTATTTCTGGGAAATTTAAGCTCAATTTGAACCCAAATAAATATTTATTAAATGTTTTATTGGAAACTTTATTCTTCTCTGGGTTACGACAACAGTTAATTTGAGTGAATTAAAAGTGTCAAAAACTGTAAGTCAGTCTGTAATAAACATCAGGGTCTCATTTATAAAACAGTGTGTAGGATCCATGCTAAAAATGTGCGTATGGACAAAAGCCGAAAATGTTGTGCACCAAATGACGGAGAGTCACAGTGGGTTGTTGGCCAGTGGCAGCACTGGATCTAACCTGTGTAATGGCAGCAACAGAACGTTCACTGATCCAGTGGGGAGACGGAGTAGTCCGGGATCAGACCTTCCTGGTGCTGGGGTTTGTGTTGGCTAAATCTAAATTGTTACAGGGCGCTAACTGAAGGAAAGTCCCCCACAGCTGTCAGATCTCACCACAAATATAATCTAATTCTGTGGGAAACACCGTTCAACAAGTTATTTCTAGTATGAATATCCTGACTGGTGATAACAGTGCTGGGCCACCCCACAAATGAATTCAACTCATGACGTCAGCTATATGCTATATGCATACAGCAGCTGTATGGGTAAAGTAGACTCATCTAAAGAGGGATTTATACCCGTACGCCAGCTCTGTGAGGAGCCTACGCCGTTGTGAACATTTATACTTGTGCGGTGGTATGTCTGTGTCACTCTGCAGTTACACCTCTAAAACACTAGTGGGTGGTGAGGTTTCTGTGAAGTGCTGTAAAGTTTAGTTGATTGAAAACACACATTAAACACACATTTTGCAATGCAAAAAAGATGGCCGCATGTGCCGCGCAAATTTATAAATAACTCCAGAAATATTGATCAAGTAGGACTGAAAGTTTGTAAACTGGTTTGTAAAAGCCTGTATGTTTGTTGTGAGGAGTGAACTATTTCCATCTGAGTAAGATCGTGGCAGATAACACAAGACAGCGCAGTCAAAAGTCGAAGGATGCCGAGTTTGATTGCAGCGGCACTCTGGTACTAATGAATGAACTGAAGACGCTTAATGCGAAAATAGATCACACGCAAGACGCAATGGGAAAACGTGGACAGTAAAATTGACAGTCTGCGTGGTTTGTTGGAGAAGCTAATCACAGAGAATTAAAATGCGCTGAAAAGAGAGCTGGAAAAGACAGCTAAAGAAATGTGTCTGAATTTGGAGCTGGAGGTAGGCATCCTGAGCTCCAGAATGGAGGCTGTTGAGCTGAAAATAGCCGAAAAAGCCACTCAAAGGAAACAATTTGACCTGGATGTCTCGCTGATAATAGCGGGGTTGCCTCAGGTGGATCAGGTGGGCTGGTGTGAGGGGAGCAGGCCCAGCCTTTAAGTACTCAGCAGTTTCGATTAGTCCATCGGAATGTTAATGGATGGACATTGACAAACTGTTAACTTAGAAAAGTACTGCTTTTTTCTCTTTTGATTTAATTTCTCTAAATGAGACTCATTCAGCCAGTGACTCACTATAACTTGATGGATTTACCTGGTTTGATCATAATTCGCACACAGGAGAGCTGTCCAAGTCTCCGACAGAGTTGGTATTTTCGTGTGTTTGACCAAATCTGTCAACACTGTAGATAAAACATATGATGGAATTCTTTGTTTACGTTTTGAGCACCGGGGTTCACAATATTCCTTCATTATAATCACTTGTTATTTATCCTCAACGTGGGGTCTGAACGCTGATTTTTTTCTTTAGCCCTTTATTGGCCCTGATATATTCCACTGATGTAGACTCTGTTTATGTGTCTGGTGAAGTGAACAGTTGTATTGCAGATCTGAGAGATTATACTGTTGTAGATGATATGTTCTCCATAGGGAAATGGATAAATATGGTGCAGTAAAAAAAGATGTAGAGGAAGAGTTTTACAGAACAAAGCGACCATTGTGGCGTGTGATGCAGAGAGGGAACCCAGATGCGGAAACGGAGCAGGCTTGAGCAATGATTTATTTAACACAGGGCAGGTGAATCCACACAAAATCAATACTGTCAGAGTCCGTCAGAAAAAAAAAACACAAACGATGTCTGAGAATGCTGGGCTGTGAGGGCACGGGAGGCACTGGAAGAAACGGAAGAGAGGCACGGTTACAATTCAAATCAAAAAATGCACAAGGGAAAGTTCACAATGTTACCGAACGTGAGCCAAGCTGTTACCACGGAGGTTCTCAGTATACTCTGGCGTCGAGGAGTGTCACCGCAGGCTTAAAGTAGGCGTCCTGATTGGCAAAGTAGAAGCAGGTGAGTCCAATCACTCCTCGACGCAGCAGGAAAGGAACAAAAGTAAAGTTACCCATAAACCACACACAACCGGAACATGTTATCAAAATAAAAGCACCGAGATAGAAACCACCACAACCATACTGGAATAACGAATTAAATGAGGCTTAATTTGCACTCTGCAGAGAAAATATTTCTTAAATGTAAGGACCAGGGTAAGAGGAGGGATTTATAAAATGCATTTAAACATTGTCAACTTGATTTTGATAGAAGACTTAGGTTCTTCAAGAGGCGTTTTAGGAGAGGGCAAACTCTCCAGCTAGAACAACTGCAAAATACCAATCCGAAGCAATTTTGGAAGAAAATAAATAAACTTGGTCCCAAAAAGAGTAAGCTGATTCCTATGCGGATTCTAATGGAAGATGGTGAATCTTCATTTCAGACTGACCAAATATTAAGGAAGAGAGAACAGGACTATACTAGTTTGTATGCTTGTAGAAATCCTTCTTCATTTGACAGTCATTTTTTTAACTGAAAGCAAAAACTTGAAAGATGAGCTTGAGTGTGGGATGAGTAACACTGCATATTGTCCAAACCATATGCTGAATAGTGATATCTCTTTAGAGGAGGTGCAGAGGGTAGTAGATAAAGCAAAATTAAATAAAGCTGTGGGTATAAAGGAACTTCCAAATGAGGTCCTCAAAAACTCAAATATGTTTAATATTTAACACTGTTTATTTCAAAACTGTTTTCAGTATGGATTTATTCCATCAATGTGGATTAAATCCATAATCAAATCCATCCCTAAATCTGCAATCTCAGATCCCAGCATTCCATTAAACTTCAGAGGTGTAAGTCTGATTAGCACAGTATACAAATTATATTGGGGTGTCCTTGATAATAGACTTAATAATTATGTGGAGTCCTTTGGAGTGTTGGTGGATGAACAGAATGGACTAAGGAAAAATAGAGCTTGTATCGATCATATTTATACCATCGCCTCTGTAGTGAGAGCCAGACTCCAAGAAGGTAAAAACACATTTGCTTGTCGATTTTCAGAACGAGTTTGATTGGGTCAATAGAGATCTCCTGGAGTATATATTATTGTGTTCTGGCATTGATGGTAAATTTTACAATGCTATCAAAGCTCTGTATAAAGCCCCAGTTGCTTGTTTACAGTTAAATAATCTCAGGACTGGCTGGTTTCCTACACCATTTGGAGTGAAGCAGGGAGATGTGCTCTCCCCTACTTTATTTGCCCTCTATATAAATGATTTAGCTCTAGAAATCAAGCAGGCCAATCTGGGCATAGCAGTTGATGATTTGAATTTAAGTATTTTGTTATATGCTGATGATATTGTTTTAGTTGCTGAAAATCAGATTAATTTACAAAAAATGCTTAATATTATGAGTTTATGGTGTGGTAAATGGCAACTTGCCAACAACAGTGATAAAACTCAGATTATGTATTTTAGAAGACCTTGTGAGCAGCAAAGCAGCCACATATTTCAGTTTGGATTAAGGCCCTGAAAGTATGTTACTTCATATAAATATCTTGGTCTTGTTTTTAATGAAAATATGTCCCTCTCCAATGGAAGAAAATCATTGGCAGAGTCAGCAGGGAGAGCTTTAGGGTCTATAATGTGTAAAATGAAAGTGTGCCTCGACCTTGTTTTTTTGACATTTTCAAAACTTTATGACTCAGTGGTTGGCTCAGTTTTATTTTATGCAGTAGGCGTGTGGGGTTTTAAAGATAGCCCTGACAGTAATGCTATTTAGACTTGAGCCATGAGGTGCTTTCTCTGGGTTCACACATATACTGCTAAAGGGGCTATTGAAGGGGTCACAAGATGGGTGTCGTGTCTTGTGAAACAGAGATGTGAAATAGTTTGGTTGTGGAACCGCCTTGTTCAATTGCCAGAGGAAAGGCTGACGAAAAAGATTTTTAACTGGGATAGAACTCATAATCATCCTTGGGCAAAAGAGTTTTCTGTATTATTTTTGTTTTCTGATTTGAATTATATATTTACGAACAATTTGCAGTGTAATGTAAATATAGCGAAAGAAAAACTAGTTAAGATTCACAGTGAACAATGGAAAGGTGAGATCTGGTCCAAACCAAAGCTCAGAAACTATGTTCAAATCAAAGTGGGGTTCCATACAGAACATTATGTAACTTTTAACTTGAAGAGGGGACAGAGGTCCCTTTGTGCCCAATTAAGAACTGGTACCCTTCTTCTGGCTATTGAAGTGGGCAGATATAAATGTATCCCGGAGGAGCAACATATATGTGTTCTTTGTGATCTTGATGTTGTTGAAGATGAATATCATTTTCTGTTTCATTGCCCTTTATACTGTGATTTAAGAAACCATCTGTTTGAAAAAATCCTGATTTATTTTGGTTGTCCAAAGGTGAGATGTTGCGTTGGCTTTTTGATGAGGAGACCTTTGCCTTGGCAAGATTTATAGAAAATGCTTGGCAGTTAAGGCAGAGAACGTTGTACCCAACATAATAAGATGATTCTGTTCTGAAATTTGTGTTTCCTTTTGTGGACTTCATGTTATTGATCTGTCATGTGGCCATCCAGGCTGTTGTTCTGTTTAGTGTATTGTAAGCCCATATGGGCTGGGCACCACTTGGTGCACAACACTTCAATAAATAAAATCAATCGATCAAAGTATAGCACACAATAAACACACATTAAACACACATTAATTACTACACTCACTCACTCACTCACTAAACACTACTCACCTGTTTAGTAGATGGGTGGAGCAATCAGGTGATGAAGAGTCTCTGCACACACTCAGGCTGAACCCACTATGACTCCACACTGAGGGGAACAAATGGCGACTATCTTCAGCAGTGCTGATCCCAGGATTCAGAAACCATACATGTCAAATACTGTCGGGAGGTGTAGCACATACCGTAAGGAGGAGAATTTCATGTGATGCAGACATGGGTGATGAAACAGTAGGCCTTTCACATTTCTATATTTTCTGCCTCTCAGTTTCCTCTCTTCTTGATCCCCAGCTTGTCACCTGGAAATCATAAATAAGGTCCCAATGCAAAAACTGTCTGTCCTTTGAACTTCAGACTAAGAAAAACTAAACATTTAGTTTCAACATAATTGATGTTCGTATGCACAGTTTCTGCTGCAGTGCTCACTGCAAGGATTTAATAAAGTTCATATTATTAACAACCAGGATGATATTTAATAAAGTGAAAATGATAACAGGTATTTCTTGTGTCAGTCGATGAGCTGTGTTATCTGTGACAAAATGTCACCTTTTAGAGTGTCCGTCCCAACACACCTGAGTAGTAATGATCATTGACATTATAACGTAGATGCCGCATCGAGTGGGTTTGCCCGCTGCTGCGATACGTCAACATCGCCGCCATATTGGATGTGGCAAGGCTTCGCTGTAAGCTAATACAAGTGAATGGACTTAATTTCATAAAGCGCCTTTCTACAAAGAAATTTACGTTAATGCCTCTTGTTTATTCATTCACACACACACACTAATATACCTGGGAAACAGTTAGGCCCCAAAAACAATGTATTTGATCTTCTCTGATGGCTAAGATAAGAACTTTATTGATCCCACACAGGAGTAATTCACCTTACATCAGCTATAGAGAACAAGGTAGTGCCGAAAAAATTACACAGTAAGTACACATATATATATATATATATATATATATATATATATATACAGTACAGGCCAAAAGTTTGGACACACCTTCTCATTCAATGCGTTTTCTTTATTTTCATGACTATTTACATTGTAGATTCTCACTGAAGGCATCAAAACTATGAATGAACACATGTGGAGTTATGTACTTAACAAAAAAAGGTGAAATAACTGAAAACATGTTTTATATTCTAGTTTCTTCAAAATAGCCACCCTTTGCTCTGATTACTGCTTTGCACACTCTTGGCATTCTCTCCATGAGCTTCAAGAGGTAGTCACCTGAAATAGTTTTCCAACAGTCTTGAAGGAGTTCCCAGACGTGTTTAGCACTTGTTGGCCCCTTTGCCTTCACTCTGCGGTCCAGCTCACCCCAAACCATCTCCATTGGGTTCAGGTCCGGTGACTGTGGAGACCAGGTCATCTGCCGCAGCACTCCATCACTCTCCTTCTTGGTCAAATAGCCCTTACACAGCCTGGAGGTGTGTTTGGGGTCATTGTCCTGTTGAAAAATAAATGATTGTCCAACTAAACGCAAACCGGATGGGATGGCATGTCGCTGCAGGGTGCTGTGGTAGCCATGCTGGTTCAGTGTGCCTTCAATTTTGAATAAATCCCCAACAGTGTCACCAGCAAAACACCCCCACACCATCACACCTCCTCCTCCATGCTTCACAGTGGGAACCAGGCATGTGGAATCCATCCGTTCACCTTTTCTGCGTCTCACAAAGACACGGCGGTTGGAACCAAAGATCTCAAATTTGGACTCATCAGACCAAAGCACAGATTTCCACTGGTCTAATGTCCATTCCTTGTGTTTCTTGGCCCAAACAAATCTCTTCTGCTTGTTGCCTCTCCTTAGCAGTGGTTTCCTAGCAGCTATTTGACCATGAAGGCCTGATTGGCGCAGTCTCCTCTTAACAGTTGTTCTAGAGATGGGTCTGCTGCTAGAACTCTGTGTGGCATTCATCTGGTCTCTGATCTGAGCTGCTGTTAACTTGCGATTTCTGAGGCTGGTGACTCGGATGAACTTATCCTCAGAAGCAGAGGTGACTCTTGGTCTTCCTTTCCTGGGTCGGTCCTCATGTGTGCCAGTTTCGTTGTAGCGCTTGATGGTTTTTGCGACTCCACTTGGGGACACATTTAAAGTTTTTGCAATTTTCTGGACTGACTGACCTTCATTTCTTAAAGTAATGATGGCCACTCCTTTTTCTTTAGTTAGCTGATTGGTTCTTGCCATAATATGAATTTTAATAGTTGTCCAATAGGGCTGTCGGCTGTGTATTAACCTGACTTCTGCACAACACAGCTGATGGTCCCAACCTCATTGATAAAGCAAGAAATTCCACTAATTAACCCTGATAAGGCACACCTGTGAAGTGGAAACCATTTCAGGTGACTACCTCTTGAAGCTCATGGAGAGAATGCCAAGAGTGTGCAAAGCAGTAATCAGAGCAAAGGGTGGCTATTTTGAAGAAACTAGAATATAAAACATGTTTTCAGTTATTTCACCTTTTTTTGTTAAGTACATAACTCCACATGTGTTCATTCATAGTTTTGATGCCTTCAGTGAGAATCTACAATGTAAATAGTCATGAAAATAAAGAAAACGCATTGAATGAGAAGGTGTGTCCAAACTTTTGGCCTGTACTGTATATATATATATATATATATATATATATATATGTATGTATATATATATATATATATGTACTTACTGTGTAATTTTTTCGGCACTACCTTGTTCTCTATAGCTGATGTAAGGTGAATTACTCCTGTGTGGGATCAATAAAGTTCTTATCTTAGCCATCAGAGAAGATCAAATACATTGTTTTTGGGGCCTAACTGTTTCCCAGGTATATTAGTGTGTGTTTGAATGAATAAACGAGAGGTATTAATGTAAATCTCTTTGTAGAAAGGCGCTTTATGCAATTAAGTCCATTCACTTGTATTAATTTACAGCGCAGCCTTGCCACGTCCAATATGGCGGCGACATTGACATACGGCTCAGCGCTCGATGCGGCATCTACGTATACATGTCTATGTTAATGATGCTATCACACCTTGAACTTTCTTAGGTTATGTTTTTATTTTATTCATTCATTCATCCATTCATGTTGTTTCCTGTTTTATTTTGATACTCATATCTCCTCTAGTTTCAGATCACTTCACTTCCTGTCTCTGTGTGTTCTCCCACCCTTTAAATGACTTCACCTGTGTCTGATTGTTTGTCTCGCCCTGATTAGCCTCACCTGTGTCTCCTTATCTTTCCCCTCACCACAGTACTTAGATGCCGTTTACACGTTGCTGGCTATTTTCATAAACGGGCATTTCACGTCTCCGTTTTCAAGAAGATCTTCGTTTACACTTACCCGTGTATACATACACAAGAGCATGCCAAACCTGTAGGTGGCAGTGGAATGAGAAGCTCAAGCCTTCCATGTATCCATTGTCACCATAGAAACATAGGTCGCACTTTTTGCACAGGCTCAAGTTCCGGCGCATACTGTAACATCGACTGCCTATAACTCCGTTTATCTCTGTTTACCTCAGTTTACATGCAAACGCGCAACCGGAGTTTTCCAAAATCTCCACTCTGGCCAGAGTTTTTAGAAAGACTCGTTTTCAGAGGAGAACTCTCAGCTTCCGTGTAAACGAAGTGCACAAATGAAGTAAGATGTCTCCATTTATCAAAATCACTGTGTACATGTAAACGGCCTCTTAGTGTGTGTGTCTGGTGTTCCATCCTTTTGTCTCTGTGTGTGTGCGTGTGTGTGTGTGCGCCAATATTTTGCACGTGCAGAGACAAAGTCCATTAAAAGTCTCCTCAGCTGTGAGTAAAGCTGACTGACAGCTGATCCAGCTCTTATCAACTATCATCGTCATTTGAAACAGACGTTACTTCACGTGACATTTTCAGAAGAAACAAAGATTAATTTTTCTAAATAACACATTTCCTCGTTTCCTCTCTCACTGTATCTGTCCCACTTTTCTTTCGAAGGCGGAGCTAAGGCACAAGGAAGTGACACAAGTGAGGGAAACATGGACGTGAAATAAGGTACTGTGATCAATGATCAGTGTTTTTGCTTAGGAAGGTTCCTACCTGGGTGGAATGTCGTGGGCGTATCTGAGAGGCAGCCATGATCAAACCTGGTCACGTTTTCTAAGCAAGTAACAAAACGTGTAGCTCAGCGTGTGATGTAAACAGTGACGTGGGAGGGAAGCCGCGGCTGGTCAGTCCTTCAGTGATTCTCTCATAAGTCGGCCCGTTCTTCACCATCCCCATCATCTGACGGTTAATGGCCTCTTCGTTTGCGAGGACAAGGAGGGCGCGCAATTCCTTGTCTCCCCAGTTGCTCATCTTTACAGTGTCTGTCAGGTTTGTGTTTCCCTCTTGCTACTAGCTGCTCGCTAATTCCTGCTATCAGCTATTTCCTGTTTATCCACCGCCAGTGGCTCGCACGTGCAGCGTCATCAACAGCTCCTCCCACAAGTCATCAACAGCTCCTCCCTCAAGTCATCAACAGCCCCTCCCACAAGTCTTCAACAGCCCCTCCTATTGTGAAAGGCCGCCTTGGTCTGTTTAAACTAAAACGTTCCACCAATATGTCTACCCTACAAGGTGGAAAATTAGGCACCTCGGATCAACTTGCCAATCCAGCTCTGTGTGTCTAAACGCTCGCAGCTTGCTGGCAAAATGCCCAACATTCGCAGAAAATCTGGCAGTGTGAAAGGGGCTTTATTTTCTGTCGCCTACAGCATGGTCCATCCGTCATGAAGAGACAGCAGATAGTGATGTCCTGTGATTCCTTGTGGCAGCAACACTTTATTTATTCACCAAAAAAAAGAGGAATGCCTATCTCGATTAAATTTCTTAATCGTTTTCAGACACTCATACTTATTGGGATTCATGTGAAGAATGTAAGCAGACAGGAGGATGAGTGTGAGCAATGATGTGACAACCATTTGGTTTCATCTTTGTGACTGCTGACCTTCATCAGAAGTCTTAATTGGTCTACAATGACAAATACAACAACACTAATGGCCCCGAGAACTTTTAAGAATATTTGAACCCAACCTTTTTTTTTGTCTACCACCATGACCACCACCGACGCAAGGTAAATGGACCATGTAAAGACTTCTTATCACTTTCAGCAAACTCCTTGAGGCAATGACAAGAGTTGTGTTGGTGTCTGAGTCTGCTTTAAACATTCAGGGCCTCCACTGCCACATGTGAGAGCTCGGGAACTTTGAAAAACGTGTCTAGAGATCACAGAAGAAGTATGCATCATCCACTGACACCTCATTCAACTTGGCTTGGAAAAGAACTTGACCCAGAAATATAAGGATGACTGAAAGGACCATGTTGGCATCAACAGTTCTCCTTCTTTTTCCCTCGTGTATATCATGTTTCTTTTCTGTCTGTATGTCCGCCTGTCTGTCAGTGTGTCTGTGTGCTCTGCAGGGTGTTGTTGGCAGATATTGTCTGTTAATCCAAGCGGTAAAGTCCTGTCTTTTTGTGGCCGCAGGTTAAGCTCCGTCTGTGCCATGCATAGGTTTGTCTGAGTTTCACTGTATTCTGGATTTATTACCTGCTGTCTGATCTCATTTACCTGTTCTGTTGGGGTCACCCAGACTCTTCTGTCCAGGTTAGGGTTCATGAAGTAACTGTTAGACCTTTACCCTGTCTCTCTGTTTCAGGTAATTCTGAGTAAACTTAACAGACCATGTGTTGCATTCAGGAGCTTACATTCCACAGGAAAATGACAGCTTCAGCTTTATTAGCATCAACAAGGAGCAGAGCAGCACTGACTGGGAGGGTGAGTTAGGGTTAGTCATCGCTGTAGATTTTAGTGTTTGTCCAATCAGTGTGTTGTGTTACTGGACGGCCTGAACACAGCTGTTGTTGTGGTGGTTTTTGGTGCCTGTACGTGATGCTTTTGGCCACGCTGCTGTTTAACTGTGTGTCTTTACGCAATGCTACCGGTCACAGTGTTGTGTTTATTTGGCCGTATTTGCGTGAGCTGTGTGTCTTTACTCTGTGGTGTTGACTGTTGGCTATGCTAACCATTGTTTACCAGTATTTCTGCCATGCATATTAAAATGAGTGCTGCCTTCCAGCGAACAAGCGCACTGTTGTTGCTATTTTGTTTTAAATGTGCAGACCCAACACCTGAACCTGTACATGTCCTGGGTTGGTTCTCAGGTCCTGAGGCCCAGTAAGACCAGTAAAGACCAACAACCTGTTTTCTTTTTTCTTAATATTCAAAGTAAAACGTCAGTCATAGTCATATTTTTTATTTAGTCTGCATGAAATAACACAATAAGAACACACAGATCCAAGTATCTAATATTAATGACTTGGGGCGAGTCCATAGGGACTTGGTTTGGGAACCAGAGGGTTGCTGATTCGAGTCCCCCTTCGGACCAAATATGGAGTGTGGACTGGTGGCTGGAGAGTTGCCAGTTCACCTCCTGGGCACTGCCAAGGTGCCCTTGAGCAAGGCACTGAACCCCCCAACCGCTTGGGGCACCTGACCAAAGGGCAGCCCCCTCACTCTGACATCTCTCTCCACTTTGTGCATGTATAGGTCCTGTTTGTGCATGTGTGTGTCTTTCAGACCTGTGTGTAATTGACAAGCAAGAGTGAAAACATTGAATTTCCCCTCAGGGGATTAATAAAGGAAATAAACTTAAACTAACTTAAACTTGATAATGATGCTCCTAATAATTACTATAAAAATAATAATTATAATTATAATTAAAATGATCTTCATTTATAGAGCACTTTTAAAAATCTACTATACAGAAAAAGTAAAATAAAACAGATAAGTCATAAAAGAAATAAACTGATAAAAAATGATGATAATAATAATTATGTTCAGTTTAAGGTCACAACATTTTAGTTCAATCGACCTCAACAACGTCTGCCACCACATCGTCACAGAGACACGTGTCAACGCTGTCTTCATGGATCATCCTTCATGGCTTTGTGTTTCCATCACACGAAGGATTCACCATCGTCTGAATATGTGACTGCAGCAGAGGTGACGGGAAGGACGAACAGTCTGAGGAGTCCTGAGAGGACAGGCAGAGACACAAATGCTCTGTAAAACAGATTTTTTTTTTATTTGTTTGTTAACAGTCAGAGCTGCCAAACGGATGAAAACACAACGTGCTCCAATTTCTGTTTCTGTTTGTGAGTGATAAGACAGCAGTGATGTCACTTCCTCCTCTGAGACAAAGCAACACTGATTGGCTGACACACACAAACATACACACACACACACACACACACACACACACACACACACACACACACACACACACACAGAAGCACATGCTCTCACTTAGCTTTTCATTTCCTGTAGTGCTGGATGTAGATGTGTGTCTGGATGTGGTGTAACTATGGTGACAGGTGTTGTCTTGATGATGTCCCACTCAGTTTTATCTTTATGACATCACAAAGCCCCACCCACCGCTGTTTGTAGTAGAATGTGATTGGAGGATAGATCACAGTGGATCACCTGTCTGTGGATCACCTGTCTGTGAACTCATCTGTCTGTGGATCATCAGTCTGTGGACTCACCTGTTTGTGGATCACCTGTCTGTGGATTCACCTGTCTGTGGATCATCAGTCTGTGGACTCACCTGTCTGCAGACTCACCTGTCTGCGGACTCACCTGTCTGTGGATCATCAGTCTGTGGACTCACCTGTCTGCGGACTCACCTGTCTGTGGATCACCTGTCTGTGACTCACCTGTCTGTGGATCATCTGTCTATGAATCACCTGTCTGCGGACTCACCTGTCTGCAGACTCACTTATTGGTGGACTCAGCTGTCTGCAAACTCACCTGTCAGTGGATCATCTGTCTGTGGACTCACCCGTTTGTGGATCACCTGTCTGTGGACTCACCTGTCTGTGGATCATCAGTCTGTGGACTCACCTGTCTGCAGACTCACCTGTCTGTGGACTCACCTGTCTGTGGATTATCTGTCTGTGAATCACCTGTCTGCGGACTCACCTGTCTGTGGACTCACCTGTCTGCAGACTCAGTTATTGGTGGACTCAGCTGTCTGCAAACTCACCTGTCTGTGGATCATCTGTCTGCGGATCACACGTTGGTGGACTTACCTGTCTGTGAACTCACCTGTCCATGGAGTCACCTGTCGGTGGATCATCTGTCTGGACTCACCTTTCTTGGACTCACATGTCTGGACCCACCTGTCTCTGGATCATTAGTCTGTGCACTCACCTGTCTGTGGACTCACCTGTCTCTGGATCATTAGTCTGTGGAGTCACCTGTCGGTGGATCACCTGTCTATGGCCTCACCTGTCTGCTGTCTCACCTGTCTGTGGACTCACATGTCTGTGGATCATCAGTCTGTGGACTCACCTGTCTGCGGACTCACCTGTCTGTGGATCACCTGTCTGTGACTCACCTGTCTGTGGATCATCTGTCTATGAATCACCTGTCTGCGGACTCACCTGTCTGCAGACTCACTTATTGGTGGACTCAGCTGTCTGCAAACTCACCCGTTTGTGGATCACCTGTCTGTGGACTCACCTGTCTTTGGATCATCAGTCTGTGGACTCACCTGTCTGCGGACTCACCTGTCTGTGGATCACCTGTCTGTGACTCACCTGTCTGTGGATCATCTGTCTGCGGATCACACGTTGGTGGACTTACCTGTCTGGACTCACCTTTCTTGGACTCACATGTCTGGACCCACCTGTCTCTGGATCATTAGTCTGTGCACTCACCTGTCTGTGGACTCACCTGTCTCTGGATCATTAGTCTGTGGAGTCACCTGTCGGTGGATCACCTGTCTAGACTCACCTGTCTGCTGTCTCACCTGTCTGTGGACTCACATGTCTGTGGATCATTAGTCTGTGGATTCACCTGTCTGTGGACGCACCTGTCTGGACTCACCTGTCTCTGGATCATTGGTCTGTGCACTCACCTGTCTGTGGATTACCTGTCTGGACTCACCTGTCTGTGGATTACCTTTCTGGACTCACCTGTCTGTGGACTTGCCTGTCAATGGATCACCTGTTGGTGGATCACTTATCTGGACTCACCTGTCTCTGGATCATTAGTTTGTGGACTCACCTGTCTGTGGACTCACTTGTCTGTGGATCACCTGTCTGTGGACTCACCTGTCGGTGGACTCACCTGTCTGTGGCCTCACCTGTCTGTGGATCATCAGTCTGTGGACTCACCTGTCTGTGGACTCACCTGTCTGTGGATCATTTGTCTGTGAATCACCTGTCTGCAGACTCACCTGTCTGTGGACTCACCTGTCTGTGGATCATCAGTCTGTGGACTCACCTGTCTACGGACTCACCTGTCTGTGACTCACCTGTCTGTGGATCATCTGTCTGTGAATCACCTTTCTGCGGACTCACCTGTCTGCAGACTCACTTATTGGTGGACTCAGCTGTCTGCAAACTCACCTGTCTGTGGATCATCTTTCTGCGGATCACCTGTCTGTGGATCATCTGTCTGTGAATCACCTGTCTGCGGACTCACCTGTCTGCAGACTCACTTATTGGTGGACTCAGCTGTCTGCAAACTCACCTGTCTGTGGATCATCTTTCTGCGGATCACCTGTCTGTGGACTTACCTGTCTGTGGATCGCTTGTTGGTGGACTTACCTGTCTGTGAACTCACCTGTCCGTGGAGTCACCTGTCCGTGGATCACCTGTCTGGACTCACCTGTCTATGGACTCACATGTCTGTGGACTCACCTGTCTCTGGATCATTAGTCTGTGGATTCACCTGTCTGTGGATGCACCTGTCTGAACCCACCTGTCTCTGGATCATTAGTCTGTGCACTCACCTGTCTGTGCACTCACATGTCTGTGGAGTCACCCGTCTCTGGATCATTAGTCTGTGGAGTCACCTGTCGGTGGATCACCTGTCTATGGCCTCACCTGTCTGCTGTCTCACCTTTCTGTGGACTCACATGTCTGTGGAATCACCTGTCTCTGGATCATTAGTCTGTGGATTCACCTGTCTGTGGACGCATCTGTCTGGACTCACCTGTCTCTGGATCTTTAGTCTGTGCACTCACCTGTCTGTGGACTCACCTGTCTGTGGATTACCTGTCTGGACTCACCTGTCTGTGAACTTGCCTGTCAATGGATCACCTGTCGGTGGATCACTTGTCTGTGGACTCACCTATCTGTGGATCACCTGTCTGTGGCCTCACCTGTCTGTGGATCATCAGTCTGTGGACTCATCTGTTTGTGGATCACCTGTCTGGACTCATCTGTCTGCTGTATCACCTGTCTGTGGACTCACATGTCTTTGCACTCACCTGTCTGTGGACTTTCCTGTCAATGGATCACCTGTCAGTGGATCACCTATCTGGACTCACCCGTCTCTAGATCATTAGTTTGTGGACTCACCTGTCTGTGGATCACCTGTCTATGGCCTCACCTGTCTTGGATCACCTGCCTGTGGACTCACCTGTCTGTGGACTTACCTGTGGGTAGATCACTTGTCTGTCGACTCACCTGTCTGTGGACTCACCTGTCTGCAGACTCACTTATTGTTGGACTCAGCTGTCTGCAAACTCACCTATCTGTGGATCACCTGTCTGCGGATCATCAGTCTGCGGACTTACCTGTCTGTGGATCACCTGTTGGTGGACTTACCTGTCTGTGAACTCACCTGTCCGTGGAGTCACCTGTCTGTGGATCACCTGTCAGGACTCACCTGTCTGTGGACTCACATGTCTGTGGACTCACCTGTCTCTGGATCATTAGTCTGTGGTTTCACCTGTCTGTGGACGCACCTGTCTGGACCCACCTGTCTGTGGATCATTAGTCTGTGCACTCACCTGTCTTTGGACTCACCTGTCTCTGGATCATTAGTCTGTGGAGTCACCTGTCGGTGGATCACCTGTCTATACTCACCTGTCTGCTGTCTCACCTGTCTGTGGACTCACATGTCTGTGGACTCATCTGTCTCTGGATCATTAGTCTGTGGATTCACCTGTCTATGGACGCACCTGTCTGGACTCACCTGTCTCTGGATCATTAGTCTGTGCACTCACCTGTCTGTGGACTCCCCTGTCTGTGGATTACCTGTCTGGACTCACCTGTCTGTGGACTCACCTGTCTCTGGATCATTAGTCTGTGCACTCACCTGTCTGTGGACTCCCCTGTCTGTGGATTACCTGTCTGGACTCACCTGTCTGTGGACTCACCTGTCTCTGGATCATTAGTTTGATTCACCTGTCCCTGCTCAGTTTCACCTGGAGGCTGTAAAATCTAGAAGGTTCAGATTGAACTCCTCGGACCAATCAGAAACAAGTACAGATCCCTTACTGTCTTTCCTCCAGAAACACAAAGTGATTCAGTCAAAGTTGTTGATCAGAATGTTTTTACTGTTTCACCACAACAATGTCTGGAGTGTGTGTGTGAGAGTGTGCGTGTGTGTGTGTGTGTTGCCTGAAAACATAAAATAATAGACAGCAGTGTGTGTGTGTGTGTTGCTCATTATAACACACCCTGTGGTCACTTCCTCTCTGTAGTGCAGAAATATTCTGCAGACGTTTATATCGACATGTGTGTCATTAACAGGTGTCAGATCTGACGTGGTCAACGGCTCTTAATCCGTTATTGGACCTTTGATCACTTTGTCAAAAACAGGTGTGTCAGAGGCAGCTGAGCCTGGTGATGTCATGAAAAAAAGAATAAACCGACCTTTTAAAGGAGCAGTTCGTTGCAGCGTTGTCATAGAAACTCAGATTTTAATGACATTACAGAAACAGTTTTTTTGTGAAACAACAGAAGCTGCTCTCAGAATAATTATTTCACCTCGTTGGCTGATTCTTTCTGCTCTGCTGAAATTTTTCTTCAGGGCTGAAAGTAGTTCAGATGATGTTTTGTTCAGAGGAAGTTTTACTGAAGAGTCTAATTTCAGCTGGACAGTCTGTGTTTTGCGGCTGATTGGTTAACGAGAGTCTGGAAGCTTAACGAACCGTCACGCTAATGACTGAGACTCTGGGCCAGAGAACGACCTCTGTGTCCTCCACAATGAAGAGGATGTACTTCATTTATTTATTTTGCTTTTATCAGGTTTTTAAATTAAACATTTTAAAGTAGTATCTCCTGTTACTTTGAGTCAGAAAGAGAGAGGTGTTAATATCAATAATACAAATATAAATGATCTGTTTATCAATTGATAGATCAATAGATCAAGAATCAACAATAAACAATAGTAAATAACGTCTATATATAACACAGACTGATTCTGTTGTTGTAAACAGAAATGTTTTAGTTTAATGAGTACAGCAATAAATACTGATGACTAACATAACAGATGCAATTATTTACACAAAGTAGAGAAAGCCGGAGCAGGTGGTGTCTAGGGTGTGGTGGTCTACAGTGCCTGCCTGTTTCTAACTCTGGAGGTGGAGAAATCCTGGATGGGGGACAGGTAGCAGGTGGTGTCCAGAGAAGGTTTTACATAGGCATCAGAAACACACCAAAGCACATACTCTTAATCAGGAACAAAGGCAAAGGTTTTACATAAGCAACCACGGTCATGTGTGACGAGTCCTTTACCAGCCGGCTCACAGTCACTGTTGGCATCAGTCTGGTTGTCTCTCTGACAAGTCTGTGTTCACCTGTAATTTACATCTGCCACATCCCCTTCAGTTTAGTCTCCTCCCACAGTGAGATACTTTGTTATGAAACTGTTAGCCTGTGAAGGACTCCTAAAGCGGACATCCCTCCTGTCCAGGGCCAAAATTCTCAGTAGCTGGGTAAATGAGGCTGTAACAAACTTAGCAGAGATCTCACCTTGTTGAATGCTGCTCACCATTTACTTACTGTCTGGGTGTGGTTGAATTGGATGGAAATCTTGTCAGCAGCCATTGTTGAAAAATCATGTCCTTCTCACTGAAGTAGTGGCACCTCATCTCTGTTGCCCGTGGCATTGTGTTTTCATTGGTTGGCTGGCTCTGTAGGCTGCAGTGAGTCTGATCCAGGAGTGGAGGCTTCTCAAGAACCAGTGACTCTTTAAGCAGGTTAGCAACAAAGAGGGACGTCATTTCAGCGTTCTCCTTGTTTTCCTTCACTCCCATGATTCAAAGGGGGCAGCACTGAGATCTAGGACTCAGATCTTCACAGCATTCTTTATTAATCTAAACCCCAATCTTCACGATAACCATCTCCGCCTCCAAGGTGCTCATTGAGTGTATGGACGTCGGAACTATTTTCTGGGGGGGGGGGATTTTTGTTGGGAGGGGAAAGGGAAGCACGCACACTTATCAGTGATTAAGGATTTGATTTGAAGTTATTTTATAATAACATGCAGTTATAAGAGAACTAGAATGGATGAACATGGCATCTTTATTGTTAAGAAAATTAAACTTTGATAACTAAATCAAGCCATTTAAGGAAGATAACATTATTTGTAACCTTGAATGCAAAAAAGAAAAGTCTGTGCTCCTGACTCGGGGCTTTCATGCATTTCCAAAAGTGGACCTTCTCTCAGTTGACCTACTAATGAAGATTTTAAGCAGGGTCGAGACATCGCTTTCATCCATAAGGTCACTGTGAGCATTCATAATGACCAAATGTGTTTCTCCTGCGTCATGGTGTTGCGCAGCCAGGTTTTCAACCTGCACAAGGCTGAGAAAGAGCGCTCGGATGCCGTGACAGATATGGGCAGGGCCAGACAGCTTAATGAGCTTCTCCACCTCCGACAGCATGGAGTGGGTTTGGGGCTGCAAGGTTTGCAGGATGGACACAACATCCTGGATGCCAAGGCTACTGTATGTCGTCAGGCAGGCTGCATATATCATCAAAAGCATAGATCTATGTAATAATGATATGAAAGAAATAAATGTAAGTCAGACAAATTGAGTTTAAATTCAGATTATTTATTTTTTTAAAGCATAATGCAATGGGTAGGGAGGCTGGGGTGCAGTACACTGACTGGTTACTACGATACACTCACTGATTAATATTGTACACTGACTGGTTACTACAGTACACTGACTGATCACTACGTTACACTCACTGGTTACTATGGTAAACTGGTTACTATGGTACACTGACTGGTTACTATGGTACAGTCACTGGTTACAAAGGTACACTGACTGGTTACTATTGTATACTGAGTGGTAACTACGGTACACTCACTGATTACTATGTTACACTCACTGGTTACTATTGGACACTGACTGGTTACTACGGTACACTCACTGGTTACTATTGTACACTGACTGGTTACTACGTTACACTCACTCGTTACTATGTTACACTGACTGGTTACTACGGTACACTCACTGGTTACTATGGTACACTGAGGGTTACTACGGTACACTCACTGGTTACTATGTTACACTCACTGGTTACTATGGTACACTGACTGGTTACTATTGTACACTGACTGGTTACTATGTTACACTCACTGGTTACTATGGTACACTCACTGGTTACTACGGTACACTCACTGGTTGCTACGGTACACTCACTGGTTACTATGTTACACTCACTGGTTACTATTGTACACTTACTGGTTACTACGGTACACTCACTGGTTACTGTTGTACACTCACTGGTTACTACGTTACACTCAGTCGTTACTATGGTACACTGACTGGTTACTATGGTACACTCACTGGTTATTACGGTACACTGACTGGTTACTACGGTACACTCACTGGTTACTATGGTACACTGACTGGTTACTACGGTACACTGACTGGTTATTACGGTACACTGACTGGTTACTACGGTACACTCACTGGTTACTATGGTACACTGAGTGGTTACTACGGCACACTCACTGGTTATTACGGTACACTGACTGGTTACTACGGTACACTCACTGGTCACTATGGTACACTGACTGGTTACTACGGCACACTCATTGGTTACTATGTTACACTGACTGGTTGCTACGGTACACTCACTGGTTACTATGTTACACTGACTGGTTACTACGGTACACTCACTGGTTACTATGGTACACTCACTGGTTACTATGTTACACTCACTGGTTACGACGGTACACTCACTGGTTGCTACGGCACACTCACTCGTTACTATGGTACAATGACTGGTTACCACGGTACACTCACTGGTTATTACGGTACACTGACTGGTTACTATGGTACACTGACTGGTTACTATGTTACACTCACTGGTTACTATGTTACACTCACTGGTTACCACGGTACACTCACTGGTTGCTACGGCACACTCACTCGTTACTATGGTACAATGACTGGTTACCACGGTACACTCACTGGTTATTACGGTACACTGACTGGTTACTATGGTACACTCACTGGTTACTATGGTACAATGATTGGTTACCACGGTACACTGACTGGTTACTACAGTACACTCACTGGTTACTATTGTACACTGACTGGTTATTATGGTACACTCACTGGTTACTATGGTACACTGACTGGTTACTACGGTACACTGACTGGTTACTATGTTACACTGACTGGTTACTATGGTACACTCACTGGTTACTATGTTACACTCACTGGTTACTATGGTACACTCACTGGTTACTACGGTACACTCACTGGTTGCTATTGTACACTCACTGGTTACTATGGAACACTCACTGGTTACTATGGTACACTGACTGGTTACTACGGTACACTTAATGGTTACTATGTTACACTCAATGGTTACTACGGTACACTCACTGGTTACTATTGTACACTCTCTGGTTACTATCGTCCACTCACTGGTTACTATGGTACACTGACTGGTTACTATGGTACACTGACTGGTTACTATGGTACACTGACTGGTTACTATGTTACACTCACTGGTGACTATGTTACACTCACTGGTTACCATGGTACACTCACTGGTTGCTACGGCACACTCACTCGTTACTATGGTACAATGACTGGTTACCACGGTACACTCACTGGTTATTACGGTACACTGACTGGTTACTATGGTACACTCACTGGTTACTATGGTACAATGATTGGTTACCACGGTACACTGACTGGTTACTACAGTACACTCACTGGTTACTATTGTACACTGACTGGTTATTATGGTACACTCACTGGTTACTATGGTACACTGACTGGTTACTACGGTACACTGACTGGTTACTATGTTACACTGACTGGTTACTATGGTACACTCACTGGTTACTATGTTACACTCACTGGTTACTATGGTACACTCACTGGTTACTACGGTACACTCACTGGTTGCTATTGTACACTCACTGGTTACTATGGAACACTCACTGGTTACTATGGTACACTGACTGGTTACTACGGTACACTTAATGGTTACTATGTTACACTCAATGGTTACTACGGTACACTCACTGGTTACTATTGTACACTCTCTGGTTACTATCGTCCACTCACTGGTTACTATGGTACACTGACTGGTTACTATGGTACACTGACTGGTTACTACGGTACACTGACTGGTTACTATGTTACACTGACTGGTTACTATGGTACACTCACTGGTTACCATGTTACACTGGCTGGTTACTATGGTACACTCACTGGTTATTATTGTACACTTACTGGTTACTACGGTACACTCACTGGTTACTGTTGTACACTCACTGGTTACTACGTTACACTCACTCGTTACTATGGTACACTGACTGGTTACTATTGTACACTCACTGGTTATTACGGTACACTGACTGGTTACTACGGTACACTCAGTGGTTACTATGGTACACTGACTGGTTACTACGGCACACTCACTGGTTATTACGGTACACTGACTGGTTACTACGGTACACTCACTGGTTACTATGGTACACTGACTGGTTACTACGGTACACTGACTGGTTATTACGGTACACTGACTGGTTACTACGGTACACTCACTGGTTACTATGGTACACTGACTGGTTACTACGGCACACTCACTGGTTGCTACGGTACACTGACTGGTTACTACGGCACACTCATTGGTTATTACGGTACACTGACTGGTTACTACGGTACACTCACTGGTTACTATTGTACACTGACTGGTTACTACGGCACACTCATTGGTTACTATGTTACACTGACTGGTTACTATGGTACACTCACTGGTTACTATGTTAAACTCACTGGTTACTATGGTACACTCACTGGTTAATACGGTACACTCACTGGTTGCTATGGTACACTCACTGGTTACTATTGTACACTGACTGGTTACTATGGTACACTGACTGGTTACTATGGTACACTGACTGGTTACTACGGCACACTCACTGGTTATTACGGTACACTGACTGGTTACTATTGTACACTCACTGGTTACTACGGCACACTCATTGGTTACTATTGTACACTGACTGGTTACTACGGCACACTCATTGGTTACTATGTTACACTGACTGATTACTACGGTACACTCACTGGTTACTACGGTACACTCACTGGTTACTATTGTACACTGACTGGTTACTACGGCACACTCACTGGTTATTACGGTACACTGACTGGTTACTACGGTACACTCACTGGTTACTATGGTACACTGACTGGTTACTACGGCACACTCATTGGTTACTATGTTACACTGACTGGTTACTACGGTACACTCACTGGTTACTACGTTACACTGACTGGTTACTACGGTACACTCACTGGTTACTATGGTACACTCACTGGTTACTATGTTACACTCACTGGTTACCACGGTACACTCACTGGTTGCTACGGCACACTCACTCGTTACTATGGTACAATGACTGGTTACCACGGTACACTCACTGGTTATTACGGTACACTGACTGGTTACTATGGTACACTCACTGGTTACTATGGTACAATGATTGGTTACCACGGTACACTGACTGGTTACTACAGTACACTCACTGGTTACTATTGTACACTGACTGGTTATTATGGTACACTCACTGGTTACTATGGTACACTCACTGGTTACTACGGTACACTCACTGGTTACTATTGTACACTCACTGGTTACTATCGTCCACTCACTGGTTACAATGGTACACCGACTGGTTACTATGGTACACTGACTGGTTACTACGGTACACTGACTGGTTACTATGTTACACTGACTGGTTACTATGGTACACTGACTGGTTACTATGATACACTGACTGGTTACTACGGTACACTGACTGGTTACTATGTTACACTGACTGGTTACTATGGTACACTCACTGGTTACCATGTTACACTGGCTGGTTACTATGGTACACTCACTGGTTACTACTGTACACTTACTGGTTACTACGGTACACTCACTGGTTACTGTTGTACACTCACTGGTTACTACGTTACACTCACTCGTTACTATGGTACACTGACTGGTTACTATTGTACACTCACTGGTTATTACGGTACACTGACTGGTTACTACGGTACACTCAGTGGTTACTATGGTACACTGACTGGTTACTACGGCACACTCACTGGTTATTACGGTACACTGACTGGTTACTACGGTACACTCACTGGTTACTATGGTACACTGACTGGTTACTACGGTACACTGACTGGTTATTACGGTACACTGACTGGTTACTACGGTACACTCACTGGTTACTATGGTACACTGACTGGTTACTACGGCACACTCACTGGTTGCTACGGTACACTGACTGGTTACTACGGCACACTCATTGGTTATTACGGTACACTGACTGGTTACTACGGTACACTCACTGGTTACTATTGTACACTGACTGGTTACTACGGTACACTCATTGGTTACTATGTTACACTGACTGGTTACTATGGTACACTCACTGGTTACTATGTTAAACTCACTGGTTACTATGGTACACTCACTGGTTACTACGGTACACTCACTGGTTGCTATGGTACACTCACTGGTTACTATTGTACACTGACTGGTTACTATGGTACACTGACTGGTTACTATGGTACACTGACTGGTTACTACGGCACACTCACTGGTTATTACGGTACACTGACTGGTTACTATTGTACACTCACTGGTTACTACGGCACACTCATTGGTTACTATTGTACACTGACTGGTTACTACGGCACACTCATTGGTTACTATGTTACACTGACTGATTACTACGGTACACTCACTGGTTACTACGGTACACTCACTGGTTACTATTGTACACTGACTGGTTACTACGGCACACTCATTGGTTACTATGTTACACTGACTGGTTACTACGGTACACTCAATGGTTACTACGGTACACTCACTGGTTACTATGGTACACTGACTGGTTACTATTGTACACTGACTGGTTACTACGGTACACTCACTGGTTACTATTGTACACTGACTGGTTACTACGGCACACTCATTGGTTACTATGTTACACTGACTGGTTACTACGGTACACTCACTGGTTACTATGTTACACTCACTGGTTACTACGGTACACTGACTGGTAACTATGGTACACTCACTGGTTGCTACGGCACACTCACTCGTTACTATGGTACAATGACTGGTTACCACGGTACACTGACTGGTTATTATGGTACACTGACTGGTTACTATGGTACACTGACTGGTTACTATGTTACACTCACTGGTTACTATGGTACACTCACTGGTTACTACGGTACACTCATTGGTTGCTACGGTACACTCACTGGTTACTATGGTACAATGATTGGTTACCACGGTACACTCACTGGTTGCTACGGTGCACTCACTGGTTACTATGGTACACTCACTGGTTGCTATGGTACACTCACTGGTTACTATGTTAAACTCACTGGTTACTATGGTACACTCACTGGTTACTACGGTACACTCACTGGTTGCTACGGTACACTCACTGGTTACTATTGTACACTGACTGGTTACTACGGTACACTCACTGGTTACTATGGTACACTGAGTGGTTACTACGGCACACTCACTGGTTATTACGGTACACTGACTGGTTACTATTGTACACTCACTGGTTACTACGGCACACTCATTGGTTACTATTGTACACTGACTGGTTACTACGGCACACTCATTGGTTACTATGTTACACTGACTGATTACTACGGTACACTCACTGGTTACTACGGTACACTCACTGGTTACTATTGTACACTGACTGGTTACTACGGCACACTCATTGGTTACTATGTTACACTGACTGGTTACTACGGTACACTCACTGGTTACTACGGTACACTCACTGGTTACTACGGTACACTGACTGGTAACTATGGTACACTCACTGGTTGCTACGGGACACTCACTCGTTACTATGGTACAATGACTGGTTACCACGGTACACTGACTGGTTATTATGGTACACTGACTGGTTACTATGGTACACTGACTGGTTACTATGTTACACTCACTGGTTACTATGGTACACTCACTGGTTACTACGGTACACTCATTGGTTGCTACGGTACACTCACTGGTTACTATGGTACAATGATTGGTTACCACGGTACACTCACTGGTTGCTACGGTGCACTCACTGGTTACTATGGTACAATGATTGGTTACCACGGTACACTGACTGGTTACTACAGTAGACTCACTGGTTACTATTGTACACTGACTGGTTACTATGGTACACTCACTGGTTACTATGGTACACTGACTGGTTACTACGGTACACTCAATGGTTACTATGTTACACTCACTGGTTACTATGTTACACTCACTGGTTACTACGGTACACTCACTGGTTACTGTTGTACACTCACTGGTTACTATGGTACACTCACTGGTTACTATCGTCCACTCACTGGTTACTATGGTACACTGACTGGTTACTATTGTACACTGACTGGTTACTATGGTACACTCACTGGTTACGATGGTACACTGACTGGTTACTACGGTACACTTAATGGTTACTATGTTACACTCACTGGTTACTATGGTACACTCAATGGTTACAACGGTACACTCACTGGTTACTATTGTACACTCTCTGGTTACTATCGTCCACTCACTGGTTACTATGGTACACTGACTGGTTACTATGGTACACTCACTGGTTACTATGGTACACTCACTGGTTACTACGGTACACTGACTGGTTACTATGGTACACTGACTGGTTACTATGGTACACTCACTGGTTACTATGGTACACTCACTGGTTACTATGTTACACTCACTGGTTACTATGGTACACTCACTGGTTGCTACGGTACACTCACTGGTTGCTATTGTACACTCACTGGTTACTATGGTACACTGACTGGTTACTACGGTACACTTAATGGTTACTATGTTACACTCACTGGTTACTATGGTACACTCACTGGTTGCTACGGTACACTCACTGGTTGCTATTGTACACTGACTGGTTACTACGGTACACTTAATGGTTACTATGTTACACTCACTGGTTACTATGGTACACTCAATGGTTACTAAGGTACACTCACTGGTTACGATTGTACACTCTCTGGTTACTATCGTCCACTCACTGGTTACTATGGTACACTGACTGGTTACTATGGTACACTGACTGCTTACTATGGTAAACTCACTGGTTACTACGGTACACTGACTGGTTACTATGTTACACTGACTGGTTACTATGGTACACTCACTGGTTACTATGTTACACTGGCTGGTTACTATGGTACACTCACTGGTTACTATTGTACACTTACTGGTTACTATGGTACACTCACTGGTTACTACGTTACACTCACTCGTTACTATGGTACACTGACTGGTTACTATTGTACACTCACTGGTTATTATGGTACACTGACTGGTTACTACGGTACACTCACTGGTTACTATGGTACACTGACTGGTTACTACGGCACACTCACTGGTTGCTACGGTACACTGACTGGTTACTACGGCACACTCATTGGTTATTACGGTACACTGACTGGTTACTACGGTACACTCACTGGTTACTATTGTACACTGACTGGTTACTACGGCACACTCATTGGTTACTATGTTACACTGACTGGTTACTATGGTACACTCACTGGTTACTATGTTAAACTCACTGGTTACTATGGTACACTCACTGGTTACTACGGTACACTCACTGGTTGCTATGGTACACTCACTGGTTACTATTGTACACTGACTGGTTACTATGGTACACTGACTGGTTACTATGGTACACTGACTGGTTACTACGGCACACTCACTGGTTATTACGGTACACTGACTGGTTACTATTGTACACTCACTGGTTACTACGGCACACTCATTGGTTACTATTGTACACTGACTGGTTACTACGGCACACTCATTGGTTACTATGTTACACTGACTGATTACTACGGTACACTCACTGGTTACTACGGTACACTCACTGGTTACTATTGTACACTGACTGGTTACTACGGCACACTCATTGGTTACTATGTTACACTGACTGGTTACTACGGTACACTCAATGGTTACTACGGTACACTCACTGGTTACTATGGTACACTGACTGGTTACTATTGTACACTGACTGGTTACTACGGTACACTCACTGGTTACTATTGTACACTGACTGGTTACTACGGCACACTCATTGGTTACTATGTTACACTGACTGGTTACTACGGTACACTCACTGGTTACTATATTACACTCACTGGTTACTACGGTACACTGACTGGTAACTATGGTACACTCACTGGTTGCTACGGCACACTCACTCGTTACTATGGTACAATGACTGGTTACCACGGTACACTGACTGGTTATTATGGTACACTGACTGGTTACTATGGTACACTGACTGGTTACTATGTTACACTCACTGGTTACTATGGTACACTCACTGGTTACTACGGTACACTCATTGGTTGCTACGGTACACTCACTGGTTACTATGGTACAATGATTGGTTACCACGGTACACTCACTGGTTGCTACGGTGCACTCACTGGTTACTATGGTACACTCACTGGTTGCTATGGTACACTCACTGGTTACTATGTTAAACTCACTGGTTACTATGGTACACTCACTGGTTACTACGGTACACTCACTGGTTGCTACGGTACACTCACTGGTTACTATTGTACACTGACTGGTTACTACGGTACACTCACTGGTTACTATGGTACACTGACTGGTTACTACGGCACACTCACTTGTTGTTACGTTACACTGACTGGTCACTATTGTACACTCACTGGTTACTACGGCACACTCATTGGTTACTATTGTACACTGACTGGTTACTACGGCACACTCATTGGTTACTATGTTACACTGACTGATTACTACGGTACACTCACTGGTTACTACGGTACACTCACTGGTTACTATTGTACACTGACTGGTTACTACGGCACACTCATTGGTTACTATGTTACACTGACTGGTTACTACGGTACACTCACTGGTTACTACGGTACACTCACTGGTTACTATGGTACACTGACTGGTTACTATTGTACACTGACTGGTTACTACGGTACACTCACTGGTTACTATTGTACACTGACTGGTTACTACGGCACACTCATTGGTTACTATGTTACACTGACTGGTTACTACGGTACACTCACTGGTTACTATGTTACACTCACTGGTTACTACGGTACACTGACTGGTAACTATGGTACACTCACTGGTTGCTACGGTATACTCACTCGTTACTATGGTACAATGACTGGTTACCACGGTACACTGACTGGTTATTATGGTACACTGACTGGTTACTATGGTACACTGACTGGTTACTATGTTACACTCACTGGTTACTATGGTACACTGACTGGTTATTATGGTACACTGACTGGTTACTATGGTACACTGACTGGTTACTATGTTACACTCACTGGTTACTATGGTACACTCACTGGTTACTACGGTACACTCATTGGTTGCTACGGTACACTCACTGGTTACTATGGTACAATGATTGGTTACCACGGTACACTCACTGGTTGCTACGGTGCACTCACTGGTTACTATGGTACAATGATTGGTTACCACGGTACACTGACTGGTTACTACAGTAGACTCACTGGTTACTATTGTACACTGACTGGTTACTATGGTACACTCACTGGTTACTATGGTACACTGACTGGTTACTACGGTACACTCAATGGTTACTATGTTACACTCACTGGTTACTATGTTACACTCACTGGTTACTACGGTACACTCACTGGTTACTGTTGTACACTCACTGGTCACTATGGTACACTCACTGGTTACTATCGTCCACTCACTGGTTACTATGGTACACTGACTGGTTACTATTGTACACTGACTGGTTACTATGGTACACTCACTGGTTACTATGGTACACTGACTGGTTACAACGGTACACTTAATGGTTACTATGTTACACTCACTGGTTACTATGGTACACTCAATGGTTACTACGGTACACTGACTGGTTACTATTGTACACTCTCTGGTTACTATCGTCCACTCACTGGTTACTATGGTACACTGACTGGTTACTATGGTACACTCACTGGTTACTATGGTACACTCACTGGTTACTACGGTACACTGACTGGTTACTATGGTACACTGACTGGTTACTATGGTACACTCACTGGTTACTATGGTACACTCACTGGTTACTATGTTACACTCACTGGTTACTATGGTACACTCACTGGTTGCTACGGTACACTCACTGGTTGCTATTGTACACTCACTGGTTACTATGGTACACTGACTGGTTACTACGGTACACTTAATGGTTACTATGTTACACTCACTGGTTACTATGGTACACTCACTGGTTGCTACGGTACACTCACTGGTTGCTATTGTACACTGACTGGTTACTACGGTACACTTAATGGTTACTATGTTACACTCACTGGTTACTATGGTACACTCAATGGTTACTACGGTACACTCACTGGTTACTATTGTACACTCTCTGGTTACTATCGTCCACTCACTGGTTACTATGGTACACTGACTGGTTACTATGGTACACTGACTGCTTACTATGGTAAACTCACTGGTTACTACGGTACACTGACTGGTTACTATGTTACACTGACTGGTTACTATGGTACACTCACTGGTTACCATGTTACACTGGCTGGTTACTATGGTACACTCACTGGTTACTATTGTACACTTACTGGTTACTATGGTACACTCACTGGTTACTACGTTACACTCACTCGTTACTATGGTACACTGACTGGTTACTATTGTACACTCACTGGTTATTATGGTACACTGACTGGTTACTACGGTACACTCACTGGTTACTATGGTACACTGACTGGTTACTACGGCACACTCACTGGTTATTACGGTACACTGACTGGTTACTACGGTACACTCAATGGTTACTATGGTACACTGACTGGTTACTACGGTACACTGACTGGTTATTACGGTACACTGACTGGTTACTATGGTACACTGACTGGTTACTATGGTACACTCACTGGTTACTACGGTACACTGACTGGTTACTATGTTACACTGACTGGTTACTATGGTACACTCACTGGTTACTATGTTACACTCACTGGTTACTATGGTACACTCACTGGTTGCTACGGTACACTCACTGGTTGCTATTGTACACTCACTGGTTGCTATGGTACACTGACTGGTTACTACGGTACACTTAATGGTTACTATGTTACACTCACTGGTTACTATGGTACACTCACTGGTTACTATGGTACACTGACTGGTTACTACGGTACACTTAATGGTTACTATGTTACACTCACTGGTTACTATGGTACACTCACTGGTTACTATGGTACACTGACTGGTTACTACGGTACACTTAATGGTTACTATGTTACACTCACTGGTTACTATGGTACACTCACTGGTTACTATGGTACACTGACTGGTTACTACGGTACACTTAATGGTTACTATGTTACACTCACTGGTTACTATGGTACACTCACTGGTTGCTACGGTACACTCACTGGTTGCTATTGTACACTGACTGGTTGCTACGGTACACTTAATGGTTACTATGTTACACTCACTGGTTACTATGGTACACTCAATGGTTACTACGGTACACTCACTGGTTACTATTGTACACTCTCTGGTTACTATCGTCCACTCACTGGTTACTATGGTACACTGACTGGTTACTATGGTACACTGACTGGTTACTGTGGTAAACTCACTGGTTTCTACGGTACACTGACTGGTTACTATGTTACACTGACTGGTTACTATGGTACACTCACTGGTTACCATGTTACACTGGCTGGTTACTATGGTACACTCACTGGTTACTATTGTACACTTACTGGTTACTACGGTACACTCACTGGTTACTACGTTACACTCACTCGTTACTATGGTACACTGACTGGTTACTATTGTACACTCACTGGTTATTATGGTACACTGACTGGTTACTACGGTACACTCACTGGTTACTATGGTACACTGACTGGTTACTACGGCACACTCACTGGTTATTACGGTACACTGACTGGTTACTACGGTACACTCACTGGTTACTATGGTACACTGACTGGTTACTACGGTACACTGACTGGTTATTACGGTACACTGACTGGTTACTATGGTACACTGACTGGTTACTATGGTACACTCACTGGTTACTACGGTACACTGACTGGTTACTATGTTACACTGACTGGTTACTATGGTACACTCACTGGTTACCATGTTACACTCACTGGTTACTATGGTACACTCACTGGTTGCTACGGTACACTCACTGGTTGCTATTGTACACTCACTGGTTACTATGGTACACTCACTGGTTACTATGGTACACTCACTGGTTACTATGGTACACTGACTGGTTACTACGGTACACTTAATGGTTACGATGTTACACTCACTGGTTACTATGGTACACTCAATGGTTACTACGGTACACTCACTGGTTACTATTGTACACTCTCTGGTTACTATCGTCCACTCACTGGTTACTATGGTACACTGACTGGTTACTATGGTACACTGACTGGTTACTATGGTACACTCACTGGTTACTACGGTACACTCACTGGTTACTGTTGTACACTCACTGGTTACTACGTTACACTCACTCGTTACTATGGTACACTGACTGGTTACTATTGTACACTCACTGGTTATTACGGTACACTGACTGGTTACTACGGTACACTCAGTGGTTACTATGGTACACTGACTGGTTACTACGGCACACTCACTGGTTATTAGGGTACACTGACTGGTTATTACGGTACACTCACTGGTTACTATGGTACACTGACTGGTTACTACGGTATACTGACTGGTTATTACGGTACACTGACTGGTTACTATGGTACACTGACTGGTTACTATGGTACACTCACTGGTTACTACGGTACACTGACTGGTTACTATGTTACACTGACTGGTTACTACGGTACACTGACTGGTTATTACGGTACACTGACTGGTTACTACGGTACAGTCACTGGTTACTATGGTACACTGACTGGTTACTACGGCACACTCACTGGTTGCTACGGTACACTGACTGGTTACTACGGCACACTCATTGGTTATTACGGTACACTGACTGGTTACTACGGTACACTCACTGGTTACTATTGTACACTGACTGGTTACTACGGCACACTCATTGGTTGATATGTTACACTGACTGGTTACTATGGTACACGCACTGGTTACTATGTTACAATCACTGGTTACTATGGTACACTCACTGGTTACTACGGTACACTCACTGGTTGCTACGGTACACTCACTGGTTATTATTGTACACTTACTGGTTACTACGGTACACTCACTGGTTACTATGGTACACTGACTGGTTACTACGGCACACTCACTGGTTATTACGGTACACTGACTGGTTACTATTGTACACTGACTGGTTACTACGGCACACTCATTGGTTACTATGGTACACTGACTGATTACTACGGTACACTCACTGGTTACTACGGTACACTCACTGGTTACTACGGTACACTCACTGGTTACTATGGTACACTGACTGGTTACTATTGTACACTGACTGGTTACTACGGTACACTCACTGGTTACTATTGTACACTGACTGGTTACTACGGCACACTCATTGGTTACTATGTTACACTGACTGGTTACTACGGTACACTCACTGGTTACTATGTTACACTCACTGGTTACTACGGTACACTCACTGGTTACTATGGTAAACTCACTGGTTGCTACGGCACACTCACTCGTTACTATGGTACAATGACTGGTTACCACGGTACACTGACTGGTTATTATGGTACACTGACTGGTTACTATGGTACACTCACTGGTTACTATGGTACACTCACTGGTTACTATGGTACACTCACTGGTTACTACGGTACACTCACTGGTTACTGTTGTACACTCACTGGTTACTATTGTACACTCACTGGTTACTATCGTCCACTCACTGGTTACTATGGTACACTGACTGGTTACTACGGCACACTCACTGGTTATTACGGTACACTGACTGGTTACTATTGTACACTGACAGGTTAATACGGCACACTCATTGGTTACTATGTTACACTGACTGATTACTACGGTACACTCACTGGTTACTACGGTACACTCACTGGTTACTATTGTACACTGACTGGTTACTACGGCACACTCATTGGTTACTATGTTACACTGACTGGTTACTACGGTACACTCACTGGTTACTACGGTACACTCACTGGTTACTATGGTACACTGACTGGTTACTATTGTACACTGACTGGTTACTACGGCACACTCGTTGGTTACTATGTTACACTGACTGGTTACTACGGTACACTCACTGGTTACTATGTTACACTCACTGGTTCGTACGGTACACTCACTGGTCACTATGGTACACTCACTGGTTGCTACGGCACACTCACTCGTTACTATGGTACAATGACTGGTTAACACGGTACACTGACTGGTTATTATGGTACACTGACTGGTTACTATGGTACACTGACTGGTTACTATGTTACACTCACTGGTTACTATGGTACACTCACTGGTTACTACGGTACACTCACTGGTTGCTACGGTACACTCACTGGTTACTATGGTACAATGATTGGTTACCACGGTACACTCACTGGTTGCTACGGTGCACTCACTGGTTACTATGGTACAATGATTTGTTACCACGGTACACTGACTGGTTACTACAGTACACTCACTGGTTACTATTGTACACTGACTGGTTACTATGGTACACTCACTGGTTACTATGGTACACTGACTGGTTACTACGGTACACTCAATGGTTACTATGTTACACTCACTGGTTACTATGGTACACTCACTGGTTACTACGGTACACTCACTGGTTACTATTGTACACTCACTGGTTACTATCGTCCACTCACTGGTTACTACGGTAAACTGACTGGTTACTATGTTACACTGGCTGGTTACTATGGTACACTCACTGGTTACTATGTTACACTCACTGGTTACTATGGTACACTCACTGGTTGCTACGGTACACTCACTGGTTGCTACGGTACACTCACTGGTTGCTATTGTACACTCACTGGTTACTATGTTACACTCACTGGTTACTATGGTACACTCACTGGTTGCTACGGTACACTCACTGGTTACTATGGTACAATGATTGGTTACCACGGTACACTCACTGGTTGCTACGGTACACTCACTGGTTACTATGGTACAATGATTGGTTACCACGGTACACTGACTGGTTACTACAGTACACTCACTGGTTACTATTGTACACTGACTGGTTACTATGGTACACTCACTGGTTACTATGGTACACTGACTGGTTACTATGGTACACTCAATGGTTACTATGTTACACTCACTGGTTACTACGGTACACTCACTGGTTGCTACGGTACACTCACTAGTTACTATGGTACAATGATTGTTTACCACGGTACACTCACTGGTTGCTACGGTACACTCACTGGTTACTATGGTACAATGATTGGTTACCACGGTACACTGACTGGTTACTACAGTACACTCACTGGTTACTATTGTACACTGACTGGTTACTATGGTACACTCACTGGTTACTATGGTACACTGACTGGTTACTACGGTACACTCAATGGTTACTATGTTACACTCACTGGTTACTATGGTACACTCACTGGTTACTACGGTACGCTCACTGGTTACTATTGTACACTCACTGGTTACTATGGTACACTGACTGGTTACTATGGTACACTCACTGGTTACTACGGTACACTGACTGGTTACTATGTTACACTGACTGGTTACTATGGTACACTCACTGGTTACTATGTTACACTCACTGGTTACTATGTTACACTCACTGGTTCCTACGGTACACTCACTGGTTGCTACGGTACACTCACTGGTTGCTATTGTACACTCACTGGTTACTATGGTACACTCACTGGTTACTACGGTACACTCACTGGTTGCTATTGTACACTGACTGGTTACTGTGTACACTGACTGGTTACTATGGTACACTCAGTGCTTACTATTGTACACTCACTGGTTACTATGGTACACTCACTGGTTACTATGTTACACTCACTTGTTACTAAGTTACACTGACTGGTTACTATGTTACACTCACTGGTTACTATGGTACACTCACTGGTTACTATGGTACACTGACTGGTTACTATGTTACACTCACTGGTTACGATGGTACACTCACTGGTTACTATTGTACACTGACTGGTTACTACGGTACACTCACTGGTTGCTACGGTACAATCACTGGTTACTATGTTACACTCACTGGTTACTATTGTACACTGACTGGTTACTATGGTAAAATCACTGGTTATTACGGTACACTCACTGGTCTCTACGGTACACTGACTGGTTACTATGGTACACTCACTGGTTACTACGGTACACTGACTGGTTACTACGGTACACTCACTGGTTACTATGGTACACTCACTGGTTACTATGTTACACTCACTGGTTACCACGGTACACTCACTGGTTGCTACGGCACACTCACTCGTTACTATGGTACAATGACTGGTTACCACGGTACACTCACTGGTTATTACGGTACACTGACTGGTTACTATGGTACACTGACTGGTTACTATGTTACACTCACTGGTTACTATGTTACACTCACTGGTTACCACGGTACACTCACTGGTTGCTACGGCACACTCACTCGTTACTATGGTACAATGACTGGTTACCACGGTACACTCACTGGTTATTACGGTACACTGACTGGTTACTATGGTACACTCACTGGTTACTATGGTACAATGATTGGTTACCACGGTACACTGACTGGTTACTACAGTACACTCACTGGTTACTATTGTACACTGACTGGTTATTATGGTACACTCACTGGTTACTATGGTACACTCACTGGTTACTACGGTACACTCACTGGTTACTATTGTACACTCACTGGTTACTATCGTCCACTCACTGGTTACAATGGTACACCGACTGGTTACTATGGTACACTGACTGGTTACTATGGTACACTCACTGGTTACTACGGTACACTGACTGGTTACTATGTTACATTGACTGGTTACTATGGTACACTCACTGGTTACTATGTTACACTCACTGGTTACTATGGTACACTCACTGGTTACTACGGTACACTCACTGGTTACTATGGAACACTCACTGGTTACTATGGTACACTGACTGGTTACTACGGTACACTTAATGGTTACTATGTTACACTCAATGGTTACTACGGTACACTCACTGGTTACTATTGTACACTCTCTGGTTACTATCGTCCACTCACTGGTTACTATGGTACACTGACTGGTTACTATGGTACACTGACTGGTTACTATGATACACTGACTGGTTACTACGGTACACTGACTGGTTACTATGTTACACTGACTGGTTACTATGGTACACTCACTGGTTACTATGTTACACTCACTGGTTACTATGTTACTACTTGCTACGGTACACTCACTGGTTGCTATTGTACACTGGTTACTATGGTACACTCACTATGGTACACTGGTTCACTGGTTACTACGGTGTACACTGACTGGTTACTGGTTACTACGGTACACTCACTGGTTACTGTTGTACACTCACTGGTTACTACGTTACACTCACTGGTTATTATGGTACACTGACTGGTTACTACGGTTACTATGGTACACTGACTGGTTACTACGGTACACTCACTGGTTACTATGGTACACTGACTGGTTACTACGGTACACTGACTGGTTATTACGGTACACTGACTGGTTACTACGGTACACTCACTGGTTACTATGGTACACTGACTGGTTACTACGGTACACTCACTGGTTACTACGGTACACTGACTGGTTACTACGGCACACTCATTGGTTATTACGGTACACTGACTGGTTACTACGGTACACTCACTGGTTACTATTGTACACTGACTGGTTACTACGGCACACTGACTGGTTACTATGTTACACTCACTGGTTACTATGGTACACTCACTGGTTACTATGTTACACTCACTGGTTACTATGGTACACTCACTGGTTACTACGGTACACTCACTGGTTGCTATGGTACACTCACTGGTTACTACGTACACTGACTGGTTACTATGGTACACTGACTGGTTACTATGGTACACTGACTGGTTACTACGGTACACTCACTGGTTACTACGGTACACTGACTGGTTACTATTGTACACTCACTGGTTACTACGGTACACTCACTGGTTACTATTGTACACTGACTGGTTACTACGGTACACTCATTGGTTACTATGTTACACTGACTGGTTACTACGGTACACTCACTGGTTACTACGGTACACTCACTGGTTACTATTGTACACTGACTGGTTACTACGGTACACTCATTGGTTACTATGTTACACTGACTGGTTACTACGGTACACTCAATGGTTACTACGGTACACTCACTGGTTACTATGGTACACTCACTGGTTACTATTGTACACTGACTGGTTACTACGGTACACTCACTGGTTACTATTGTACACTGACTGGTTACTACGGCACACTCATTGGTTACTATGTTACACTGACTGGTTACTACGGTACACTCACTGGTTACTATGTTACACTCACTGGTTACTACGGTACACTGACTGGTAACTATGGTACACTCACTGGTTGCTACGGCACACTCACTCGTTACTATGGTACAATGACTGGTTACCACGGTACACTGACTGGTTATTATGGTACACTGACTGGTTACTATGGTACACTGACTGGTTACTATGTTACACTCACTGGTTACTATGGTACACTCACTGGTTACTACGGTACACTCATTGGTTGCTACGGTACACTCACTGGTTACTATGGTACAATGATTGGTTACCACGGTACACTCACTGGTTGCTACGGTGCACTCACTGGTTACTATGGTACACTGACTGGTTACTATTGTACACTTATTGGTTACTACGGTACACTCACTGGTTACTGTTGTACACTCACTGGTTACTACGTTACACTCACTCGTTACTATGGTACACTGACTGGTTACTATTGTACACTCACTGGTTATTACGGTACACTGACTGGTTACTACGGTACACTCACTGGTTACTATGGTACACTGACTGGTTACTACGGCACACTCACTGGTTATTACGGTACACTGACTAGTTACTACGGTACACTCACTGGTTACTATGGTACACTGACTGGTTACTACGGTACACTGATTGGTTATTACGGTACACTGACTGGTTACTACGGTACACTCACTGGTTACTATGGTACACTGACTGGTTACTACGGCACACTCACTGGTTGCTACGGTACACTGACTGGTTACTACGGCACACTCATTGGTTATTACGGTACACTGACTGGTTACTACGGTACACTCACTGGTTACTATTGTACACTGACTGGTTACTACGGCACACTCATTGGTTACTATGTTAAACTCACTGGTTACTATGGTACACTCACTGGTTACTATGTTAAACTCACTGGTTACTATGGTACACTCACTGGTTACTACGGTACACTCACTGGTTGCTATGGTACACTCACTGGTTACTATGTTAAACTCACTGGTTACTATGGTACACTCACTGGTTACTACGGTACACTCACTGGTTGCTATGGTACACTCACTGGTTACTATGTTAAACTCACTGGTTACTATGGTACACTCACTGGTTACTACGGTACACTCACTGGTTGCTATGGTACACTCACTGGTTACTATTGTACACTGACTGGTTACTACGGTACACTCACTGGTTACTATGGTACACTGACTGGTTACTACGGCACACTCACTGGTTATTACGGTACACTGACTGGTTACTATTGTACACTCACTGGTTACTACGGCACACTCATTGGTTACTATTGTACACTGACTGGTTACTATGGTACACTCATTGGTTACTATGTTACACTGACTGATTACTACGGTACACTCACTGGTTACTACGGTACACTCACTGGTTACTATTGTACACTGACTGGTTACTACGGCACACTCATTGGTTACTATGTTACACTGACTGGTTACTACGGTACACTCACTGGTTACTACGGTACACTCACTGGTTACTATGGTACACTGACTGGTTACTATTGTACACTGACTGGTTACTACGGTACACTCACTGGTTACTATTGTACACTGACTGGTTACTACGGACCACTCATTGGTTACTACGGTACACTCACTGGTTACTATGTTACACTCACTGGTTACTACGGTACACTGACTGGTGACTATGGTACACTCACTGGTTGCTACGGCACACTCACTCGTTACTATGGTACAATGACTGGTTACCACGGTACACTGACTGGTTATTATGGTACACTGACTGGTTACTATGGTACACTGACTGGTTACTATGTTACACTCACTGGTTACTATGGTACACTCACTGGTTACTACGGTACACTCATTGGTTGCTACGGTACACTCACTGGTTACTATGGTACAATGATTGGTTACCACGGTACACTCACTGGTTGCTACGGTGCACTCACTGGTTACTATGGTACAATGATTGGTTACCACAGTACACTGACTGGTTACTACAGTAGACTCACTGGTTACTATTGTACACTGACTGGTTACTATGGTACACTCACTGGTTACTATGGTACACTGACTGGTTACTACGGTACACTCAATGGTTACTATGTTACACTCACTGGTTACTATGTTACACTCACTGGTTACTACGGTACACTCACTGGTTACTGTTGTACACTCACTGGTTACTATGGTACACTCACTGGTTACTATCGTCCACTCACTGGTTACTATGGTACACTGACTGGTTACTATGGTACACTGACTGGTTACTATGGTATACTCACTGGTTACTACAGTACACTGACTGGTTACTATGTTACACTGACTGGTTACTATGGTACACTCATTGGTTACTATGTTACACTCACTGGTTACTATGGTACACTCACTGGTTGCTACGGTACACTCACTGGTTGCTATTGTACACTCACTGGTTACTATGGTACACTCACTGGTTACTATGGTACACTGACTGGTTACTACGGTACACTTAATGGTTACTATCAATCAATCAATCAATCAATTTTATTTATAAAGCCCAATATCACAAATCACAATTTGCCTCACAGGGCTTTACAGCATACGACATCCCTCTGTCCTTAAGACCCTCACAGCGGATAAGGAAAAACTCCCCAAAAAAAACCCCTTTATCGGGGAAAAAAAAAACGGTAGAAACCTCAGGAAGAGCAACTGAGGAGGGATCCCTCTTCCAGGACGGACAGACGTGCAATAGATGTCGTACAGAACAGATCAGCATAATAAATTAACAGTAATCTATATGACACAATAAGAGAGAGAGAGAGAGAGAGAGAGAGATATGCAGGTAATGACAGTAGCTTACAACAACGTTAATGAAAGTAATAATATTATAGTTATAGTTCTGGCTATTGTGATACAATATGTTGAAAGTATGTATTAATATGTGACAGTATACATGTGTGACAATAGTCATATGTGTAAAATAACAGTAGAAGTATGACTAATGACTAATGATGGCAGCAGCAGCAGCAGGAGGCATCTGGCAGGACCACGGCAGCAGCACAACCACACACGTCACGCTGTCCAGGCACCGCTGTGATATGAGTTAATCTGAGAGACAGTGGAGCACAAAGGCTCCGGAGAAGAAGCCGAGTTAGTGACATCCAGAATGGCCGAGTTAGCAAGATGCAGTAATAGAATACGAGAGAGAGAGAGAGAGAGAGAAGGAGAGAAGGAGAGAAGGTGCCCGGTGTATTATAGGGGGGTCCTCCGGCAGACTAGGCCTAAGTCAGCCTAACTAGGGGCTGGTACAGGGCAAGCCTGAGCCAGCCCTAACTATAAGCTTTATCAAAGAGGAAAGTCTTAAGTCTAGTCTTAAATGTGGAGACGGTGTCTGCCTCCCGGACCGTAACAGGAAGATGATTCCACAGGAGAGGAGCCTGATAGCTGAAGGCTCTGGCTCCTGATCTACTTTTGGAGACTTTAGGGACCACGAGTAACCCTGCGTTCTCAGAGCGCAGTGTTCTGGTGGGATAATATGGCACTATGAGCTCTCTAAGATATGATGGAGCTTGACCATTTAGAGCTTTATAAGTTAACAGTAGGATTTTAAATTCAATTCTGGATTTTACAGGGAGCCAGTGCAGAGAAGCTAAAACAGGAGAAATATGATCTCGTTTCTTAGTTCCTGTTAGTACACGTGCTGCTGCATTCTGAATTAGCTGGAGAGTTTTTAGGGACTTACTGGAGCTACCTGATAGTAGAGAGTTACAGTAATCCAGCCTTGAGGTAACAAAAGCGTGGACCAAATTTTCTGCTTCTTTTCGGGTCAGGATAGGCCTAATTTTCGCAATATTACGCAGATGAAAAAATGCAGTCCGTGAGGTTTGTTTTAAATGAGAATTAAAAGACAAATCTTGATCAAATATTACTCCGAGGTTTCTTACGGTAGTGCTAGAGGCCAGAGCAATGCCATCAAGAGAAACTATGTCATCAGATAAAGAGTCTCTGAGTTGTTTGGGGCCAAGAACAATAACTTCAGTTTTGTCTGAATTTAACATCAGGAAATTGGTGCTCATCCAGGTTTTTATGTCTTTAAGGCAGTTATGGAGTTTAGTTAATTGATTACTTTCTTCTGGCTTCATCGATAAATACAACTGTGTATCATCCGCATAACAATGGAAATTTATAGAGTGATTTCTAATGATGTTACCTAAAGGAAGCATATATAGAGTAAATAGGATTGGTCCGAGCACAGAACCTTGCGGAACTCCAAAACAAACTTTGGTACGTAAGGATGATTCATTACGAACATCAACAAATTGAAAACGATCAGATAAATAAGATTTAAACCAGCTCAGTGCAGAACCTTTTAGGCCAATTAAGTGATCCAGTCTCTGCAGTAGAATTTGATGGTCAATTGTGTCAAACGCCGCACTAAGATCTAATAAAACAAGTACAGAGACAAGTCCCTTGTCTGAAGCAATCAGAAGGTCATTTGTAATTTTAACTAGTGCTGTCTCAGTGCTATGATGCACTCTAAATCCTGACTGAAATTCCTCAAATAAATTATTATCATGGAGAAAATCACACAGCTGGTCTGCGACTACTTTCTCAAGGATCTTTGACATAAAGGGAAGATTAGATATTGGTCTATAGTTGGCTAACACCTCTGGATCCAGGGTGGGCTTTTTTAGTAGAGGTTTAATTACAGCTACCTTAAAAGACTGTGGTACATAGCCTGTTAATAAGGATATATTGATCATATCTAATATATGAGTGTTAACTAAAGGAAAGACCTCCTTAAGTAGCCTAGTTGGGATGGGGTCTAAGAGACACGTTGATGATTTAGAAGCAGAAATCACTGCTGTCAATTCTTGAAGAGAAATTGGGGAGAAGCAATCTAAATATATATTAGGTTCTACAGCTGTGTTTGAGGTTAGATAGGTAGGCCTACCATCTGATGGCAGGAGGTCATGAATTTTGCCTCTAATAGTTAGAATTTTGTCATTAAAAAAGCTCATAAAGTCATTACTGCTAAGGGCTAAAGGAATACAAGGCTCAATAGAGCTTTGACTCTCAGTCAGCCTGGCTACAGTGCTGAAAAGAAACCTGGGGTTGTTCTTGTTTTCTTCTATTAATGCTGAGTAATAGTTTGCTCTGGCATTGCGGAGGCCCCTCTTATAGGTTTTGAGACTGTCTGTCCAGATTAAACGAGATTCTTCCTGTTTGGTTAATCGCCAATTCCTTTCAAATTTTCGCGATATTTGTTTTAACCTACGGGTTTGAGAGTTATACCAAGGAGCGAACTTTCTTTGCTTTTTTAACTTCTTTTTAAGAGGAGCTACAGAGTCGAGTGTTGTTCGCAGCGAGCCTACGGCGCTATCGACAAAATTATCAATTTGGGAGAGGTTAAAGTGGGCACGGGAAACCTCTGTTACTGAAGGTATTGGTATTGAATTTAACGATGAAGTAATCTTTTCCTTAAATTTCGCGACAGCACTATCTGATAAACATCTAGTATAGTAACTGTTGCTGAGTGGCGTGTAATTGAGTAAAAAGAAATCAAAAGTAATCAGATAATGATCCGATAGCGAGGGATTCTGTGGAAAGACTTTTAGGTTATCAATTTCAATTCCATACGTCAGAACTAGATCGAGGGTATGGTTAAAACAGTGAGTGGGTTCATGTACACCCTGACTGAAGCCAATGGAGTCTATTAATGAGATAAACGTGGTAGCCAGGGAGTCATTATCAACGTCGACATGAATGTTAAAATCGCCTACAATAATAACTTTATCTGATTTAAGAACTAAACTGGATAAAAACACTGAGAATTCAGATACAAATTCAGAATACGGGCCAGGAGCACGGTACACTATAACAAATAAAAGTGGCTGCGAGGTTTTCCAGGTCGGGTGTAAAAGACTAAGAATGAGGCTTTCAAATGAATTATAATCTAGTTTAGGTTTAGGGCTGATTAACAGACTAGAGTTAAAAATGGCTGCAACTCCCCCTCCTCGGCCGCTGCCTCGAGGAATGTGGGTATTATTATGACTGGGAGGAGTGGACTCATTTAGACTGACATATTCATCTTGACACAGCCAGGTTTCAGTGAGACTGAGTAAATCAATATGATTATCTGATATTAATTCGTTTACTAACACTGCTTTAGACGACAGAGACCTGATATTTAACAGTCCACATTTAATTCTCCTGTTTTGTCTTTCTGTCACAGAAGAGGTTTTAATTTTTATGAGGTTGTTATGCACAACTCCTCTTTGTTTAATTTTAGATTTAAATAATTTAGGTGGTCGGGGGACAGACACCGTTTGTATAAACCTATGAAAACTATGGCTGGGTAACTGAACTAGAAGCTCAGAGAGGCGTTTAGGACTGCGACTCTCTGTCCTGGTCTCAACTCTGGGTTGTCAGGGATTTAAATTACTAATAAAGTTTGCCAGGTTCCTAGAAATGAGAGCAGCTCCATCCAAAGTGGGATGAATGCCGTCTCTCCTAATAAGACCAGGTTTTCCCCAGAAAGTTTGCCAATTATTAACGAAACCCACATCGTTTGCTGGACACCACCTGGACAGCCAGCGATTAAATGATGACATGCGGCTAAACATGTCATCAGTGGTCAGATTTGGGAGGGGTCCAGAGAAAACTACGGAGTCCGACATTGTTTTTGCGTATTCACACACCGAGGCAATATTAATTTTAGTGACCTCCGATTGGCGTAACCGGGTGTCATTGCCGCCGACGTGGATAACAATCTTACTGAATCTACGTTTAGCTTTAGCCAGCAGTTTTAAATTTGACTCTATGTCGCCCGCTCTGGCCCCAGGGATACATTTGACTATGGCCGCTGGTGTTGCTAACTTCACGTTTCTCAGAATAGAGCTGCCAATAACCAGAGTTTTATCCTCAGCGGGTGTGTCGCTGAGTGGGGAAAAGCGGTTGGAAACGTGAACAGGCCGGTGGTGAGCCGTGGGCTTCGGCTTGGAGCTATGCTTCTGGCGGACCGTAACCCAACCTCCCGGCTGAACGGGAGTTGCCGGAGGACAGTTAGCAGAGGCTAAGGCTATGCTATGTGGCTCCGCACTGGCTACAGGGGGCTGGCTAACTACCGCAGCTACTGAATGGTTTTCCATGGTGCGGAGCCGCGCTTCTAATTCACTAAGCCTCGCCTCCAACGCAGCAAATAAGCTACACTTATTACAATTACCACTGTCGCTAAAGGAGGCAGAGGCATAACTGAACATGTGACACACCGGGCAAGAAAGAGCAGGAGAAGGGGAAGCCATGGCTAAGCTAAAGTAGCTAACAACGCTAAGAGCGTGCAAACAACAGCTAGGAGATTAGCGAGAAGGTCGCAGAAAGAAGGAGAGCTATAAGTGCTTAAACAGAACCAGTGTGGGTTAAGACTTGAAGTAGACGTTTAAAGCAACTGAGGTGAGAAAGCAGGGTAGCAGAATTCACCAGAGCAGTACAGAGACGCTGTCACAGAAACACCGGAAATGACACAACTTGCTTACCGCAATACGTCAGCACCTACGAGTAGAGCACTATGTTACACTATGTTACTATGTTACACTCACTGGTTACTATGGTACACTCAATGGTTACTACGGTACACTCACTGGTTACTATTGTACACTCTCTGGTTACTATCGTCCACTCACTGGTTACTATGGTACACTGACTGGTTACTATGGTACACTGACTGGTTACTATGGTACACTCACTGGTTACTACGGTACACTGACTGGTTACTATGGTACACTCAATGGTTACTACGGTACACTCACTGGTTACTATTGTACACTCTCTGGTTACTATCGTCCACTCACTGGTTACTATGGTACACTGACTGGTTACTATGGTACACTGACTGGTTACTATGGTACACTCACTGGTTACTACGGTACACTGACTGGTTACTATGGTACACTGACTGGTTACTATGGTACACTCACTGGTTACTATGGTACACTCACTGGTTACTATGTTACACTCACTGGTTACTATGGTACACTCACTGGTTGCTACGGTACACTCACTGGTTGCTATTGTACACTCACTGGTTACTATGGTACACTGACTGGTTACTACGGTACACTTAATGGTTACTATGTTACACTCACTGGTTACTATGGTACACTCACTGGTTGCTACGGTACACTCACTGGTTGCAATTGTACACTGACTGGTTACTACGGTACACTCAATGGTTACTACGTTACACTCACTGGTTACTATTGTACACTCTCTGGTTACTATCGTCCACTCACTGGTTACTATGGTACACTCACTGGTTACTATGGTACACTGACTGGTTACTATGGTAAACTCACTGGTTACTACGGTACACTGACTGGTTACTATGTTACACTGACTGGTTACTATGGTACACTCACTGGTTACCATGTTACACTGGCTGGTTACTATGGTACACTCACTGGTTACTATTGTACACTTACTGGTTACTATGGTACACTCACTGGTTACTACGTTACACTCACTCGTTACTATGGTACACTGACTGGTTACTATTGTACACTCACTGGTTATTATGGTACACTGACTGGTTACTACGGTACACTCACTGGTTACTATGGTACACTGACTGGTTACTACGGCACACTCACTGGTTATTACGGTACACTGACTGGTTACTACGGTACACTCACTGGTTACTATGGTACACTGACTGGTTACTACGGTACACTGACTGGTTATTACGGTACACTGACTGGTTACTATGGTACACTGACTGGTTACTATGGTACACTCACTGGTTACTACGGTACACTGACTGGTTACTATGTTACACTGACTGGTTACTATGGTACACTCACTGGTTACTATGTTACACTCACTGGTTACTATGGTACACTCACTGGTTGCTACGGTACACTCACTGGTTGCTATTGTACACTCACTGGTTACTATGGTACACTCACTGGTTACTATGGTACACTGACTGGTTACTACGGTACACTTAATGGTTACTATGTTACACTCACTGGTTACTATGGTACACTCACTGGTTGCTACGGTACACTCACTGGTTGCTATTGTACACTCTCTGGTTACTATCGTCCACTCACTGGTTACTATGGTACACTGACTGGTTACTATGGTACACTGACTGGTTACTATGGTACACTCACTGGTTACTACGGTACACTCACTGGTTACTGTTGTACACTCACTGGTTACTACGTTACACTCACTCGTTACTATGGTACACTGACTGGTTACTATTGTACACTCACTGGTTATTACGGTACACTGACTGGTTACTACGGTACACTCAGTGGTTACTATGGTACACTGACTGGTTACTACGGCACACTCACTGGTTATTACGGTACACTGACTGGTTACTACGGTACACTCACTGGTTACTATGGTACACTGACTGGTTACTACGGTATACTGACTGGTTATTACGGTACACTGACTGGTTACTATGGTACACTGACTGGTTACTATGGTACACTCACTGGTTACTACGGTACACTGACTGGTTACTATGTTACACTGACTGGTTACTACGGTACACTGACTGGTTATTACGGTACACTGACTGGTTACTACGGTACAGTCACTGGTTACTATGGTACACTGACTGGTTACTACGGTACACTCACTGGTTGCTACGGTACACTGACTGGTTACTACGGCACACTCATTGGTTATTACGGTACACTGACTGGTTACTACGGTACACTCACTGGTTACTATTGTACACTGACTGGTTACTACGGCACACTCATTGGTTACTATGTTACACTGACTGGTTACTATGGTACACTCACTGGTTACTATGTTACAATCACTGGTTACTATGGTACACTCACTGGTTACTACGGTACACTCACTGGTTGCTACGGTACACTCACTGGTTACTATTGTACACTGACTGGTTACTACGGTACACTCACTGGTTACTATGGTACACTGACTGGTTACTACGGCACACTCACTGGTTATTACGGTACACTGACTGGTTACTATTGTACACTGACTGGTTACTACGGCACACTCATTGGTCACTGTTGTACACTGACTGGTTACTACGGCACACTCATTGGTTACTATGTTACACTGACTGATTACTACGGTACACTCACTGGTTACTACGGTACACTCACTGGTTACTACGGTACACTCACTGGTTACTATGGTACACTGACTGGTTACTATTGTACACTGACTGGTTACTACGGTACACTTACTGGTTACTATTGTACACTGACTGGTTACTACGGCACACTCATTGGTTACTATGTTACACTGACTGGTTACTACGGTACACTCACTGGTTACTATGTTACACTCACTGGTTACTACGGTACACTCACTGGTTACTATGGTAAACTCACTGGTTGCTACGGCACACTCACTCGTTACTATGGTACAATGACTGGTTACCACGGTACACTGACTGGTTATTATGGTACACTGACTGGTTACTATGGTACACTGACTGGTTACTATGTTACACTCACTGGTTACTATGGTACACTCACTGGTTACTACGGTACACTCACTGGTTGCTACGGTACACTCACTGGTTACTATGGTACAATGATTGGTTACCACGGTACACTCACTGGTTGCTACGGTGCACTCACTGGTTACTATGGTACAATGATTGGTTACCACAGTACACTGATTGGTTACTACAGTACACTCACTGGTTACTATTATACACTGACTGGTTACTATGGTACACTCACTGGTTACTATGGTACACTCACTGGTTACTATGGTACACTCACTGGTTACTACGGTACACTCACTGGTTACTGTTGTACACTCACTGGTTACTATTGTACACTCACTGGTTACTATCGTCCACTCACTGGTTACTATGGTACACTGACTGGTTACTATGGTACACTGACTGGTTACTATGGTACACTCACTGGTTACTACGGTACACTGACTGGTTACTATGTTACACTGACTGGTTACTATGGTACACTCACTGGTTACTATGGTACACTCACTGGTTACTATTGTACACTGACTGGTTACTACGGTACACTCACTGGTTACTATGGTACACTGACTGGTTACTACGGCACACTCACTGGTTATTACGGTACACTGACTGGTTACTATTGTACACTGACTGGTTACTACGGCACACTCATTGGTTACTATGTTACACTGACTGATTACTACGGTACACTCACTGGTTACTACGGTACACTCACTGGTTACTATTGTACACTGACTGGTTACTACGGCACACTCATTGGTTACTATGTTACACTGACTGGTTACTACGGTACACTCACTGGTTACTACGGTACACTCACTGGTTACTATGGTACACTGACTGGTTACTATTGTACACTGACTGGTTACTACGGCACACTCGTTGGTTACTATGTTACACTGACTGGTTACTACGGTACACTCACTGGTTACTATGTTACACTCACTGGTTCGTACGGTACACTCACTGGTCACTATGGTACACTCACTGGTTGCTACGGCACACTCACTCGTTACTATGGTACAATGACTGGTTAACACGGTACACTGACTGGTTATTATGGTACACTGACTGGTTACTATGGTACACTGACTGGTTACTATGTCACACTCACTGGTTACTATGGTACACTCACTGGTTACTACGGTACACTCACTGGTTGCTACGGTACACTCACTGGTTACTATGGTACAATGATTGGTTACCACGGTACACTCACTGGTTGCTACGGTGCACTCACTGGTTACTATGGTACAATGATTTGTTACCACGGTACACTGACTGGTTACTACAGTACACTCACTGGTTACTATTGTACACTGACTGGTTACTATGGTACACTCACTGGTTACTATGGTACACTGACTGGTTACTACGGTACACTCAATGGTTACTATGTTACACTCACTGGTTACTATGGTACACTCACTGGTTACTACGGTACACTCACTGGTTACTATTGTACACTCACTGGTTACTATCGTCCACTCACTGGTTACTACGGTAAACTGACTGGTTACTATGTTACACTGACTGGTTACTATGGTACACTCACTGGTTACTATGTTACACTCACTGGTTACTATGGTACACTCACTGGTTACTACGGTACACTCACTGGTTTCTACGGTACACTCACTGGTTGCTATTGTACACTCACTGGTTACTATGTTACACTCACTGGTTACTATGGTACACTCACTGGTTACTACGGTACACTCACTGGTTGCTACGGTACACTCACTGGTTACTATGGTACAATGATTGGTTACCACGGTACACTCACTGGTTGCTACGGTACACTCACTGGTTACTATGGTACAATGATTGGTTACCACGGTACACTCACTGGTTACTACAGTACACTCACTGGTTACTATTGTACACTGACTGGTTACTATGGTACACTCACTGGTTACTATGGTACACTGACTGGTTACTACGGTACACTCAATGGTTACTATGTTACACTCACTGGTTACTATGGTACACTCACTGGTTACTACGGTACGCTCACTGGTTACTATTGTACACTCACTGGTTACTATGGTACACTGACTGGTTACTATGGTACACTCACTGGTTACTACGGTACACTGACTGGTTACTATGTTACACTGACTGGTTACTATGGTACACTCACTGGTTACTATGTTACACTCACTGGTTACTATGTTACACTCACTGGTTCCTACGGTACACTCACTGGTTGCTACGGTACACTCACTGGTTGCTATTGTACACTCACTGGTTACTATGGTACACTCACTGGTTACTACGGTACACTCACTGGTTGCTATTGTACACTGACTGGTTACTGTGTACACTGACTGGTTACTATGGTACACTCAGTGCTTACTATTGTACACTCACTGGTTACTATGGTACACTCACTGGTTACTATGTTACACTCACTTGTTACTAAGTTACACTGACTGGTTACTATGTTACACTCACTGGTTACTATGGTACACTCACTGGTTACTATGGTACACTGACTGGTTACTATGTTACACTCACTGGTTACTATGGTACACTCAATGGTTACTATTGTACACTGACTGGTTACTACGGTACACTCACTGGTTGCTACGGTACAATCACTGGTTACTATGTTACACTCACTGGTTACTATTGTACACTGACTGGTTACTATGGTAAAATCACTGGTTATTACGGTACACTCACTGGTCTCTACGGTACACTGACTGGTTACTATGGTACACTGACTGGTTACTACGTTACAGTCACTGGTTGCTACGGTACACTCACTGGTTGCTACGGTACACTGACTGGTTACTATGTTACACTCACTGGTTACTATGTTACACTCACTGGTTGCTACGTACACTCACTGGTTACTATGGTACACTGACTGGTTACTATGTTACACTCACTGGTTACTATGGTACACTGACTGGTTACTATGTTACACTGACTCGTTACTACGGTACACTTACTGGTTACTATTGTACACTGACTGGTTACTATGTTACACTCACTGGTTGCTATGGTACACTCACTGGTTGCTACGGTACACTCACTGGTTACTATGTTACACTCACTGGTTACTACGGTACACTCACTGGTTACTATGGTGCACTCACTGGTTACTATGGTACACTCACTGGTTACTATGTTACACTCACTGGTTGCTACGGTACACTGACTGGTTACTATGGTACACTGACTGGTTACTATGTTACAGTCACTGGTTGCTACGGTACACTCACTGGTTGCTACGGTACACTCACTGGTTACTATGTTACACTCACTGGTTACTACGGTACACTCACTGGTTGCTACGGTACACTGACTGGTTACTATGGTACACTCACTGGTTACTATGTTACACTCACTGGTTGCTACGGTACACTGACTGGTTACTATGGTACACTCACTGGTTACTATGTTACACTCACTGGTTACTACGGTACACTCACTGGTTACTACGGTACACTGACTGGTTACTATGGTACACTCACTGGTTACTATGTTACACTCACTGGTTGCTACGGTACACTCACTGGTTGCTACGGTACACTCACTGGTTACTATGGTACACTCACTGGTTACTATGTTACACTCACTGGTTACTACGGTACACTCACTGGTTACTATGGTACACTGACTGGTTACAATGGTACACTCACTGGTTGCTACGGTACACTCACTGGTTACTACGGTACACTCACTGGTTACTATATTACACTCACTGGTTGCTACGGTACACTCACTGGTTACTATGGTACACTACACTGGTTACTATGGTTACTACTCACTGGTTACTATGTTGCTATTGTACACTACTGTGGTACACTGACTCACACTCACTTGGTTGCTACGGTTACTATGTTACACTCACTGGTTACTATGGTACACTCACTGGTTACTATTGTACACTACTGGTTACTACGGTACTCACTGGTTCACTATGGTTACTATGGTACACTCACTGGTTACTACGGTACACTCACTGGTTACTACGGTACACTCACTGGTTGCTACGGTACAATCACTGGTTACACTCACTGGTTACTATGGTACACTCACTGGTTACTATTGTACACTGACTGGTTACTACGGTACACTCACTGGTTGCTACGGTACAATCACTGGTTACTATGGTACACTGACTGGTTACTATGTTACACTCACTGGTTACTATGGTACACTCACTGGTTACTATGTTACACTCACTTGTTACTAAGGTACACTCACTGGTTACTACGGTACACTCACTGGTTGCTACGGTACAATCACTGGTTACTATGTTACACTCACTGGTTACTATGGTACACTCACTGGTTACTATTGTACACTGACTGGTTACTACGGTACACTCACTGGTTGCTACGGTACAATCACTGGTTACTATGGTACACTGACTGGTTACTATGTTACACTCACTGGTTACTATTGTACACTGACTGGTTACTATGGTACACTCACTGGTTATTACGGTACACTCACTGGTCTCTACGGTACACTGACTGGTTACTATGGTACACTGACTGGTTAGTATGTTACAGTCACTGGTTGCTACAGTACACTCACTGGTTGCTACGGTACACTGACTGGTTACTATGTTACACTCACTGGTTACTATGTTACACTCACTGGTTACTATGTTACACTCATTGGTTGCTACGTACACTCACTGGTTACTATGGTACACTGACTGGTTACTATGTTACACTCACTGGTTACTATGGTACACTGACTGGTTACTATGGTACACTGACTCGTTACTACGGTACACTTACTGGTTACTATTGTACACTGACTGGTTACTATGTTACACTCACTGGTTGCTACGGTACACTCACTGGTTGCTACGGTACACTCTGGTTACTATGGTACACTGACTGGTTACTATGTTACACTCACTGGTTGCTACGGTACACTCACTGGTTGCTACGGTACACTCACTGGTTACTATGGTACACTCACTGGTTACTATGTTACACTCACTGGTTACTACGGTACACTCACTGGTTACTATGGTGCACTCACTGGTTACTATGTTACACTCACTGGTTACTATGTTACACTCACTGGTTACTATATTACACTCACTGGTTGCTACGGTACACTCACTGGTTACTATGGTACACTCACTGGTTACTATGGTACACTCACTGGTTACTATATTACACTCACTGGTTGCTACGGTACACTCACTGGTTACTATGCTACACTCACTGGTTACTATATTACACTCACTGGTTACTACGGTACACTCACTGGTTACTATGGTACACTGACTGGTTACTATGGTACACTCACTGGTTGCTACGGTACACTCACTGGTTACTACGGTACACTCACTGGTTACTATATTACACTCACTGGTTGCTACGGTACACTCACTGGTTACTATATTACACTCACTGGTTACTATGGTACACTCACTGGTTACTATATTACACTCACTGGTTACTACGGTACACTCACTGGTTACTATATTACACTCACTGGTTACTATGGTACACTCACTGGTTACTATGGTACACTCACTGGTTACTATATTACACTCACTGGTTGCTACGGTACACTCACTGGTTACTACGGTACACTCACTGGTTACTATGGTACACTCACTGGTTACTATGGTACACTGACTGGTTACTATGGTACACTCACTGGTTACTACGGTACACTCACTGGTTACTACGGTACACTCACTGGTTACTATGTTACACTCACTGGTTACTACGGTACACTCACTGGTTACTATGGTACACTGACTGGTTACTATGTTACACTCACTGGTTGCTACGGTACACTCACTGGTTACTACGGTACACTCACTGGTTACTATGTTACACTCACTGGTTACTACGGTACACTCACTGGTTACTACGGTACACTGACTGGTTACTATGGTACACTCACTGGTTACTATGTTACACTCACTGGTTGCTACGGTACACTGACTGGTTACTATGGTACACTCACTGGTTACTATGTTACACTCACTGGTTACGACGGTACACTCACTGGTTACTACGGTACACTCACTGGTTGCTACGGTACACTCACTGGTTGCTACGGTACACTCAGTGGTTACTATGGTACACTGACTGGTTACAATGGTACACTCACTGGTTGCTACGGTACACTCACTGGTTACTATATTACACTCACTGGTTGCTACGGTACACTCACTGGTTACTATGGTACACTCACTGGTTACTATGTTACACTCACTGGTTGCTACGGTACACTCACTGGTTGCTATTGTACACTCACTGGTTACTATGGTACACTCACTGGTTACTACGGTACACTCACTGGTTACTATATTACACTCACTGGTTACTGTGGTACACTGACTGGTTACTATGGTACAGTCAGTGCTTACTATTGTACACTCACTGGTTACTATGGTACACTCACTGGTTACTATGTTACACTCACTTGTTACTAAGGTACACTGACTGGTTACTATGTTACACTCACTGGTTACTATGGTACACTCACTGGTTACTACGGTACACTCACTGGTTGCTACGGTACAATCACTGGTTACTATGTTACACTCACTGGTTACTATGGTACACTCACTGGTTACTATTGTACACTGACTGGTTACTACGGTACACTCACTGGTTGCTACGGTACAATCACTGGTTACTATGGTACACTGACTGGTTACTATGTTACACTCACTGGTTACTATTGTACACTGACTGGTTACTATGGTACACTCACTGGTTATTACGGTACACTCACTGGTCTCTACGGTACACTGACTGGTTACTATGGTACACTGACTGGTTAGTATGTTACAGTCACTGGTTGCTACAGTACACTCACTGGTTGCTACGGTACACTGACTGGTTACTATGTTACACTCACTGGTTACTATGTTACACTCACTGGTTACTATGTTACACTCATTGGTTGCTACGTACACTCACTGGTTACTATGGTACACTGACTGGTTACTATGTTACACTCACTGGTTACTATGGTACACTGAGTGGTTACTATGGTACACTGACTCGTTACTACGGTACACTTACTGGTTACTATTGTACACTGACTGGTTACTATGTTACACTCACTGGTTGCTACGGTACACTCACTGGTTGCTACGGTACACTCTGGTTACTATGGTACACTGACTGGTTACTATGTTACACTCACTGGTTGCTACGGTACACTCACTGGTTGCTACGGTACACTCACTGGTTACTATGGTACACTCACTGGTTACTATGTTACACTCACTGGTTACTACGGTACACTCACTGGTTACTATGGTACACTCACTGGTTACTATGTTACACTCACTGGTTACTATGTTACACTCACTGGTTACTATATTACACTCACTGGTTGCTACGGTACACTCACTGGTTACTATGGTACACTCACTGGTTACTATGGTACACTCACTGGTTACTATATTACACTCACTGGTTGCTACGGTACACTCACTGGTTACTATGCTACACTCACTGGTTACTATATTACACTCACTGGTTACTACGGTACACTCACTGGTTACTATGGTACACTGACTGGTTACTATGGTACACTCACTGGTTGCTACGGTACACTCACTGGTTACTACGGTACACTCACTGGTTACTATATTACACTCACTGGTTGTTACTACGGTACACTCACTACGGTACACTCACTGGTTACTATGCACTCACTACACTCACTGGTTACTACACTCACTGGTTACACTCACTGGTTACTACGGTACACTCACTGGTTACACTCACTGGTTACTATGGTACACTCACTGGTTACTACTCACTGGTTACTATGGTACACTCACTGGTTACTATGGTACACTCACTGGTTACTATGTACACTCACTGGTTACTATCGTACTCACTGGTACACTCACTGGTTACTACGGTACACTCACTGGTTACTATGTTACACTCACTGGTTACTACTACACTCACTGGTTACTATACACTCACTGGTTACTACACTCACTGGTTACTATGGTACACTCACTGGTTACTATGGTACACTCACTGGTTACTACGGTACACTCACTGGTTACTATGGTACACTCACTGGTTACTATGGTACACTCACTGGTTACTACGGTACACTCACTGGTTACTACGGTACACTCACTGGTTACTATGGTACACTCACTGGTTACTATATTACACTCACTGGTTACTACGGTACACTGGTTACTATGGTACACTCACTGGTTGCTACTACACTCACTCGTTACTATGGTACAATGACTGGTTACACTCACTGGTTACTATGGTACACTACACTGGTTACTATGGTTACACTCACTGGTTACTATGGTACACTCACTACTACGGTACACTCACTGGTTGCTACGGTACACTCACTGGTTACTATGGTACACTCACTGGTTACTATGCACTCACTGGGTTACTACGGTACACTCACTGGTTGCTACTGGTTACTATGGTTACTCACTGGTTACTATGGTACACTCACTGGTTACTATGGTACACTCACTGGTTGCTACGGTACACTCACTGGTTACTACTGGTTACTACGGTACACTCACTGGTTACTATGGTACACTCACTGGTTACTACGGCACACTCACTCACTGGTTACGGTACACTCACTGGTTACTATGGTACGGTACACTCACTGGTTACTATGGTACACTGACTGGTTACTATGGTACACTCACTGGTTACTATGGTACACTCACTGGTTACTACGGTACACTCACTGGTTACTATATTACACTCACTGGTACACTCACTGGTTACTACTACACTGACTGGTTACTACGGTTACACTCACTGGTTACTATGGTACACTCACTGGTTACTACGGTACACTCACTGGTTACTACGGTACACTCACTGGTTACTATGGTACACTCACTGGTTACTATTGTACACTCACTGGTTACTACGGTACACTCACTGGTTACTATGTTACACTCACTGTACACTGACTGGTTACTACGGTACACTCACTGGTTACTATGTTACACTGACTGGTTACTACGGTACACTCACTGGTTACTATGGTACACTCACTGGTTACTACGGTACACTGACTGGTTACTATGGTACACTCACTGGTTACTATGGTTACACTCACTGGTTACTACGGTACACTGACTGGTTACTATGGTACACTCACTGGTTACTATGGTACACTCACTGGTTACTATGGTACACTCACTGGTTACTATGGTACACTCACTGGTTACTATGGTACACTGACTGGTTACTATGGTACACTCACTGGTTACTATGTTACACTCACTGGTTACTATGGTACACTCACTGGTTACTATGGTTGCTACGGTACACTCACTGGTTACTATGGTACACTCACTCACTGGTTACTACGGTACACTCACTGGTTACTATGGTACACTGACTGGTTACCACGGTACACTGACTGGTTACTACAGTAGACTCACTGGTTACTATTGTACACTGACTGGTTACTATGGTACACTCACTGGTTACTATGGTACACTGACTGGTTACTACGGTACACTCACTGGTTACTATGGTACACACTGGTTACTATGTTACACTCACTGGTTACTACGGTACACTCACTGGTTACTCTATGGTACACTGGGTTACTATGTTACACTCACTGGTTACTATGGTACACTGACTGGTTACTACGGTACACTGACTGGTTACTACGGTACACTCACTGGTTACTATGTTACACTCACTGGTTACTATGGTACACTCACTGGTTACTATGTTACACTCACTGGTTACTATGGTACACTCACTGGTTACTACGGTACACTCACTGGTTACTATGGTACACTGACTGGTTACTATGTTACACTCACTGGTTACTATGGTACACTGACTGGTTACTATGGTACACTCACTGGTTACTATGGTACACTCACTGGTTACTACGGTACACTGACTGGTTACTATGGTACACTGACTGGTTACTATGTTACACTCACTGGTTACTACACTCACTGTACACTCACTGGTTGCTACGGTACACTGACTGGTTACTATGGTTACACTCACTGGTTACTATGTTACACTCACTGGTTACTATGTTACACTCACTGGTTGCTACGGTACACTCACTGGTTACTATGGTACACTGACTGGTTACTATGTTACACTCACTGGTTACTATGGTACACTCAGTGGTTACTACTACACTGGTTACTACGGTTACACACTGACTGGTTACTATGGTACACTCACTGGTTGCTACACTCACTGGTTACTATGGTTACACTCACTGGTTACTATGGTACACTCACTGGTTACTACGGTACACTCACTGGTTACTATGGTACACTCACTGGTTACTATTGTACACTACTGGTTACTCACTGGTTACTATGTTACACTCACTGGTTACTATGGTACACTCACTGGTTACTATGGTACACTCACTGGTTACTATGGTACACTCACTGGTTACTATGGTACACTCACTGGTTACTATATTACACTCACTGGTTGCTACGGTACACTCACTGGTTACTACACTGACTGGTTACTACTACACTCACTGGTTACTATATTACACTCACTGGTTACTACGGTTACGGTACACTCACTGGTTACTACGGTACACTCACTGGTTACTATGGTACACTCACTGGTTACTATGGTACACTCACTGGTTACTACGGTACACTCACTGGTTACTATGGTACACTCACTGGTTACTATGGTACACTCACTGGTTACTATGGTACACTCACTGGTTACACTCACTGGTTACTATATTACACTCACTGGTTACTACGGTACACTCACTGGTTACTACGGTACACTCACTGGTTACTATGGTACACTCACTGGTTACTACGGTACACTCACTGGTTACTATATTACACTCACTGGTTACTATGGTACACTCACTGGTTACTATACACTACACTCACTGGTTACTATATTACACTCACTGGTTACTATGGTACACTCACTGGTTACTATATTACACTCACTGGTTACTATGGTACACTCACTGGTTACTATGGTACACTGACTGGTTACTACTGGTACACTCACTGGTTTCTACTACACTGGGTTACACTCACTGGTTACTATGGTACACTCACTGGTTACTACGGTACACTCACTGGTTACTATGGTACACTCACTGGTTACTATGGTACACTCACTGGTTACTATGGTACACTGACTGGTTACTATGGTACACTCACTGGTTACTATGGTACACTCACTGGTTACTACGGTACACTCACTGGTTACTACGGTACACTCACTGGTTACTATGGTACACTCACTGGTTACTATATTACACTCACTGGTTACTACGGTACACTCACTGGTTACTATGGTACACTCACTGGTTACTATGGTACACTCACTGGTTACTATGGTACACTCACTGGTTACTATGGTACACTCACTGGTTACTACGGTACACTCACTGGTTACTATGGTACACTCACTGGTTACTATGGTACACTGACTGGTTACTATGGTACACTCACTGGTTGCTACGGTACACTCACTGGTTACTACGGTACACTCACTGGTTACTATATTACACTCACTGGTTGCTACGGTACACTCACTGGTTACTATGGTACACTCACTGGTTACTATGGTACACTCACTGGTTACTATATTACACTCACTGGTTGCTACGGTACACTCACTGGTTACTATGGTACACTCACTGGTTACTATGTTACACTCACTGGTTACTATGTTACACTCACTGGTTACTACGGTACACTCACTGGTTACTATGGTACACTGACTGGTTACTATGGTACACTCACTGGTTACTACGGTACACTGACTGGTTACTATGGTACAGTCACTGGTTACCAAGGTACACTTAGTGGTTGCCATGGTAACTGGGCAGGCTTTGAAGAGGCACATTGATGAGTGTTTGTTTTCCAAACAAACATTAATAGACATAATTAAACGCAGCGTTTGTGAACAGAGTCACTGATAATGAGAATCGTGAACCTGGTGAGACCAACAGAATAAAAACAACAAACAGATCAGATGTTCTGTGTTTGTTCTCTGACATCATATATACAAACAAACACACAAACAAAGCTGAGACTGACATGTGTTTGCTCTGTTTTCCCTGTAATTCTTCTTCTTCTTCCTTCATCATCGTCTCATCTTCAGTCCCACATCTGTCCTCACCACGACAGCCATTGGTGATACTTTTGGAAACAGCTGTGTTTCCATGGTAACACTATAGGAGAAGAAGACAAGCAGAGGAGGAGGAGGAGGAGGAGGAAGAGATGAAAAGAGAGGAGGAGGAGGAGACAAGAAAGGAGAAGGAGGAGATTGGAGGAGAGAGGAGAGGAGAGGGGGAGGAGTCTAATGTTAAATAATCTCATGTTTTTTAGGAAATATTTTACCATCACAGCTGGCTGACAGGTGGACTTATATTGTCATGACGACTGCAGCTCATTAAAACGGTTTCATCATCAAAACAACAAACAAATAGACAGACAGACAGACAGACATTGAGGACAATAGCAGAAATCAGCAGGTCATTAAAGCCTCTCCATTATTCTTCAGTCTGCAGAAACACAAACAACTTAATTTCACCCCTCACTGACACAGATACACACTCAGAGACACACACACTGACACAAATACACACTCAGAGACACACACACACTGACACAAATACACACTCAGAGACACACACACTGAAACAGATACACACTCAGAGACACACACACTGACACAGATACACACTCAGAGACACACACACTGACACAAATACACACTCAGAGACACACACACACTGACACAAATACACACTCAGAGACACACACACTGAAACAGATACACACTCAGAGACACACACACTGACACAGATACACACTCAGAGATACACACTCAGACATACACACACTGACACAAATACACACTCAGAGACACACACACTGACACAAATACACACTCAGAGACACACACACTGACACAAATACACACTCAGAGATACACGCTGACACAAATACATACTCAGAGACACACACTGACACAAATACACACTCAGAGATACACACACTGACACAAATACACACTCAGACACACACTGACACAAATACACACTCAGAGACACACACACTGACACAAATAGACACTCAGAGGTAAACACTGACACAAATACACACTCAGAGACACACACTGACACAAATACACACTCAGAGACACACACAGACACAAATACACACTCAGAGACACACACACTGACACAAATACACACTCAGAGACACACACACTGACACAAATACTCACTCAGAGACACACACACTGACACAAATACACACTCAGAGACACACACAGACACAAATACACACTCAGAGACACACACAGACACAAATACACACTCAGAGACACACACAGACACAAATACACACTCAGAGACACACACTGACACAAATACACACTCAGAGACACACACAGACACAAATACTCACTCAGAGACACACACTGACACAAATACACACTCAGAGACACACACAGACACAAATACACACTCAGAGACACACACAGACACAAATACACACTCAAAGACACACACAGACACAAATACTCACTCAGAGACAAACACTGACACAAATACACACTCAGAGACACACACACTGACAAAAATACTCACTCAGAGACACACATAGACACAAATACACACTCAGAGACACACACTGACACAAATACACACTAAGAGATACACACTGACACAAATACACACTCAGAAACACTGACACAAATACACACTCAGAGACACACACACTGACACATATACACTCAGAGACACACACTGACACAAATACACACTCAGAGACACACACAGACATAAATACACACTCAGAGACACACACTGACACAAATACACACTCAGAGACACACACTGACACAAATACACACTAAGAGATACACACTGACACAAATACACACTCAGAAACACTGACACAAATACACACTCAGAGACACACACACTGACACATATACACTCAGAGACACACACTGACACAAATACACACTCAGAGACACACACAGACATAAATACACACTTAGAGACACACACTGAAAAAGATACACACTCAGAGACACACACTGACACAAATACACACTCAGAGACACACACACTGACACAAATACACACTCAGAGATACACACTGACACAAATACACACTCAGAGACACACACAGACACAAATACACACTCAGAGATACACACTGACACAAATACACACTCAGACACACTGACACAAATACACACTCAGAGACACACACTGACACAAATACACACTCAGAGACACACACTGACACAAATACACACTCAGAGACACACACAGACACAAATACACACTCAGAGACACACACACTGACACAAATACACACTCAGAGACACACACACTGACACAAATACACACTCAGAGACACACACACTGACAGAAATACACACTCAGAGACACACACACTGACACAAATACACACTCAGAGACACACACACTGACACAAATACACACTCAGACACACTGACACAAATACACACTCAGAGACACACACACTGACACAAATACACTCAGAGACACACACACTGACACAAATACACACTCAGAGATACACACTGACACAAATACACACTCAGACACACTGACAAGAAATACACACTCAGAGACACACACTGACACAAATACACACTCAGATACACACACACTGACACAAATACACACTCAGAGACACACACTAACACAAATACACACTCAGAGATACACACTGACAAATACACACTCAGACACACTGACACAAACACACACTCAGAGACACACACTGACACAAGTACACACTCTGATACACACACTGTGTGATACAGTGTGTGTATCAGAGTGTGTGTGTGTCTATGTGTGTATGTATGTATGTGTATGTAAATGCGTGTGTGTGTGTGTATGTACATGTGTGTGTGTGTGTGTGTGTGTGTGTGAATGGTTCATCAGTTATGTGAAAAAGTTCAACCAAAGTTCAAAATAATTCTGAGAACATTTTTTCTGATCATGAACTCTTGTTGTAAATAAACTGTTTAAATAAAGGATCTGTATTCTGGGACAGGATCTGTGTTCAGGGACAGAATCTTTGTTCAGGGACAGGATCTGTATTCTGGGACAGAATCTTTGTTCAGGGACAGGATCTGTGTTCAGGGACAGGATCTGTGTTCAGGGACAGGATCTGTGTTCAGGGACAGGATCTTTGTTCAGGGACAGGATCTGTGTTCAGGGACAGAATCTTTGTTCAGGGACAGGATCTGTGTTCAGGGACAGGATCTGTGTTCAGGGACAGAATCTGTGTTCTGGGACAGGATCTTGGACAAGATCTTTCTTCTGGGACAGGATCTGTGTTCAGGGACAGAATCTTTGTTCAGGGACAGGATCTGTGTTCAGGGATAGAATCTTTGTTCAGGGACAGGATCTGTGTTCAGGGACAGGATCTGTGTTCAGGGACAGGATCTTTGTTCAGGGACAGGATCTGTGTTCAGGGACAGGATCTGTGTTCAGGGACAGAATCTTTGTTCAGGGACAGGATCTGTGTTCAGGGACAGGATCTGTGTTCAGGGACAGGATCTTTGGGACAGGATCTGTGTTCAGGGACAGGATCTGTGTTCAGGGACAGAATCTTTGTTCAGGGACAGGATCTGTGTTCAGGGACAGGATCTGTGTGCAGGGACAGAATCTGTGTTCTGGGACAGGATCTTGGACAAGATCTTTCTTCTGGGACAGGATCTGTGTTCAGGGACAGAATCTTTGTTCAGGGACAGGATCTGTGTTCAGGGATAGAATCTTTGTTCAGGGACAGGATCTGTGTTCAGGGACAGAATCTTTGTTCTGGGACAGGATCTGTGTTCAGGGACAGGATCTGTGTTCAGGGACAGAATCTTTGTTCAGGGAGAGGATCTGTGTTCAGGGACAGGATCTGTATTCAGGGACAGGATCTTTGTTCAGGGACAGGATCTGTGTTCAGGGATAGAATCTTTGTTCAGGGACAGGATCTGTGTTCAGGGACAGAATCTTTGTTCAGGGACAGAATCTGTGTTCTGGGACAGGATCTTGGACAAGATCTTTCTTCTGGGACAGGATCTGTGTTCAGGGACAGGATCTGTGTTCAGGGACAGGATCTTTGTTCAGGGACAGGATCTGTGTTCAGGGATAGAATCTTTGTTCAGGGACAGGATCTGTGTTCAGGGACAGAATCTTTGTTCTGGGACAGGATCTGTGTTCAGGGACAGGATCTGTGTTCAGGGACAGAATCTTTGTTCAGGGAGAGGATCTGTGTTCAGGGACAGGATCTGTATTCAGGGACAGGATCTTTGTTCAGGGACAGGATCTGTGTTCAGGGATAGAATCTTTGTTCAGGGACAGGATCTGTGTTCAGGGACAGAATCTTTGTTCTAGGACAGGATCTGTGTTCAGGGACAGAATCTTTGTTCAGGGACAGGATCTGTTTTCAGGGACGGGGACAGGATCTGTGTTCAGGGACCGGATCTGTATTCTGGGACAGAATCTTTTTTCAGGGACAGGATCTGTGTTCAGGGATAGCATCTTTGTTCAGAGACCGGATCTGTGTTCAGGGACAGGATCTTTATTCAGGTATAGGATCTGTGTTCAGGGACAGGATCTTTGTTCAGGGACAGGATCTGTATTCTGGGACAGAATCTTTGTTCAGGGACAGGATCTGTGTTCTGGGACAGGATCTGTGTTCAGGGATAGGATCTTTTTTCTGAGACAGGATCTGTGTTCAGGGACAGGATCTTGGACAAGATATTTCTTCTGGGACAGGATCTGTGTTCAGGGACAGGATCTGTGTTCAGGGACAGAATCTTTGTTCAGGGACAGGATCTGTGTTCAGGGATAGAATCTTTGTTCAGGGACAGGATCTGTGTTCAGGGACAGGATCTGTGTTCAGGGACAGGATCTGTGTTCAGGGACAGGATCTGTGTTCAGGGACAGGATCTGTGTTCAGGGACAGGATCTTTGTTCAGGGACAGGATCTGTGTTCAGGGACAGGATCTTTGGGACAGGATCTTTGTTCAGGGACAGGATCTGTGTTCTGGGACAGGATCTGTGTTCAGGGACAGGATCTTTGTTCTGGGACAGGATCTGTGTTCAGGGACAGGATCTGTGTTCAGGGACAGGATCTGTGTTCAGGGACAGGATCTGTGTTCAGGGACAGGATCTTTGTTCAGGGACAGGATCTGTGTTCAGGGACAGGATCTGGGACAGGATCTTTCTTCTGGGACAGGATCTGTGTTCTGGGACAGGATCTGTGTTCAGGGAAAGGATCTTTGTTCTGGGACAGGATCTTTGTTCATTGACAGGATCTGTGTTCAGGGACAGAATCTTTTTTTTCAGGGACAGGATCTGTGTTCAGGGACAGGATCTGTGTTCTGGGACAGGATCTGTGTTCTCTGGTTCAGGATCTGTGTTCAGGGACAGGATCTGTGTTCAGGGACAGGATCTGTTTCATTCTGTGTTCAGGGACAGGATCTGTGTTCAGGGACAGGATCTTTGTTCAGGGACAGGATCTGTGTTCAGGGACAGCATCTTTGTTCAGGGACAGGATCTGTGTTCAGGGACAGGATCTTTATTCAGGTACAGGATCTGTGTTCAGGGACAGGATCTTTGTTCAGGGACAGGATCTGTGTTCAGGGACAGGATCTGTGTTCAGGGACAGGATCTTTGTTCAGGGACAGGATCTGTGTTCAGGGACAGGATCTTTGTTCAGGTACAGGATCTGTGTTCAGGGACAGCACCTTTGTTCAGGGACAGGATCTGTGTTCAGGGACAGGATCTTTGTTCAGGGACAGGATCTGTGTTCAGGGACAGGATCTGTGTTCTGGGACAGAATCTTTGTTCAGGGACAGGATCTGTGTTCAGGGACCGGATCTGTATTCTGGGACAGAATCTTTGTTCAGGGACAGGATCTGTGTTCAGGGACAGGATCTGTATTCAGGGACAGAATCTTTGTTCAGGGACAGGATCTGTGTTCAGGGACAGGATCTGTGTTCTGGGACAGAATCTTTGTTCAGGGACAGGATCTGTGTTCAGGGATAGGATCTTTTTTCTGAGACAGGATCTGTGTTCAGGGACAGGATCTTGGACAAGATCTTTCTTCTGGGACAGGATCTGTGTTCAGGGATAGGATCTTTGTTCAGGGACAGGATCTGTGTTCAGGGACAGGATCTGTGTTCAGGGACAGGATCTGTGTTCAGGGACAGGATCTGTGTTCAGGGACAGGATCTGTGGGACAGGATCTTCACAGGATCTGTGTTCAGGGATAGGATCTTTTTTCTGGACAGGATCTGTGTTCAGGGACAGGATCTGTGTTCAGGGATCTTTGGGGACAGGATCTGTGTTCAGGGACAGGATCTTTGTTCTGGGACAGGATCTGGGACAGGATCTTGTTCTCAGAATCTTTGTTCAGGGACAGGATCTGGGACTGTGTTCTGGACAGAATCTGTGTTCAGGGACAGGATCTGTGTTCAGGGACAGGATCTGTATGTTCAGGGACAGGATCTTTGTTCAGGGACAGGATCTGTGTTCAGTCTTTTTCAGGGACAGGATCTGTGTTCAGGGACAGGATCTTTGTTTCTGAGGGACAGGATCTGTGTTCAGGGACAGGGTTCTGGGATCTTTCTTTCTGAGACAGGATCTGTATTCAGGGACAGGATCTGTGTTCAGGGACAGGATCTGTGTTCAGGGATAGAATCTTTGTTCAGGGACAGGATCTGTGTTCAGGGACAGGATCTGTGTTCAGGGACAGGATCTTTGTTCTAGGACAGGTTCATCTGTGTTCAGGGACAGAATCTTTGTTCAGGGACAGGATCTGTTTTCAGGGACGGGGACAGGATCTGTGTTCAGGGACCGGATCTGTATTCTGGGACAGAATCTTTTTTCAGGGACAGGATCTGTGTTCAGGGACAGCATCTTTGTTCAGAGACCGGATCTGTGTTCAGGGACAGGATCTTTATTCAGGTATAGGATCTGTGTTCAGGGACAGGATCTTTGTTCAGGGACAGGATCTGTATTCTGGGACAGAATCTTTGTTCAGGGACAGGATCTGTGTTCTGGGACAGGATCTGTGTTCAGGGATAGGATCTTTTTTCTGAGGGACAGGATCTGTGTTCAGGGACAGGATCTTGGACAAGATATTTCTTCTGGGACAGGATCTGTGTTCAGGGACAGGATCTGTGTTCAGGGACAGAATCTTTGTTCAGGGACAGGATCTGTGTTCAGGGACAGAATCTTTGTTCAGGGACAGGATCTGTGTTCAGGGACAGGATCTGTGTTCAGGGACAGGATCTGTGTTCAGGGACAGGATCTGTGTTCAGGGACAGGATCTGTGTTCAGGGACAGGATCTGTGTTCAGGGAAAGGATCTTAGTTCAGGGACCGGATCTGGGACAGGATCTTTCTTCTGGGACGGGATCTATGTTCTGAGACAGGATCTGTGCTCAGGGACAGGATCTTTGTTCTGAGACAGGATCTGTGTTCAGGGACAGGATCTTTGTCCTGGGACAAGATCTGTGTTCAGGCACAGGATCTGTGTTCAGGGACAGGATCTTTGTAATGGGACAGGATCTGTGTTCAGGGACAGGATCTGGGACAGGATCTTTCTTCTGGGACGGGATCTATGTTCTGGGACAGGATCTGTGCTCAGGGAAAGGATCTTTGTTCTGGGACAGGATCTTTGTTCATTGATAGGATCTGTGTTCAGGGACAGAATCTTTTTTTTGGGCCAGGATCTGTCCTCAGGGACAGGATCTATGTTCTGGGACAGGATCTGTGTTCTGGTTCAGGATCTGTGTTCAGGGACAGGATCTGTGTTCAGGGACAGAATCTTTATTCAGGTACAGGATCTGTGTTCAGGGACAGGATCTTTGTTCAGGGACAGGATCTGTGTTCAGGGACAGCACCTTTGTTCAGGGACAGGATCTGTGTTCAGGGACAGGATCTTTATTCAGGTACAGGATCTGTGTTCAGGGACATGATCTGTGTTCAGGGACAGCACCTTTGTTCAGGGACAGGATCTGTGTTCAGGGACAGGATCTTTATTCAGGTACAGGATCTGTGTTCAGGGACATGATCTGTGTTCAGGGACAGCACCTTTGTTCAGGGACAGGATCTGTGTTCAGGGACAGGATCTTTGTTCAGGGACAGGATCTGTGTTCAGGGACAGGATGGATCTGTGTTCAGGGACAGCTGTGTTCATCTTTGTTCAGGGACCTTTGTTCAGGGACAGGATCTGTATTCTGTGTTCAGGGACAGAATCTTTGTTCAGGGACAGGATCTGGGGACAGGATCTGTGTTCAGGGACAGGATCTACAGGATCTGTGTTCAGGGACAGGATCTGTCTGTGTTCAGGGATAGGATCTTTTTTTCTGAGACAGGATCTGTGTTCAGGGACAGGATCTGTGTTCAGGGACAGGATCTTTGGGATAGAATCTCTGGGACAGGATCTGTGTTCAGGGACAGGATCTGGGACAGAATCTTTGTTCAGGTGTTCAGGGACAGGATCTGTGTTCAGGGACAGGATCTGTGTTTTGGGACAGGATCTGTGTTCAGGGACAGGATCTGTGTTCAACAGGATCTGTGTTCAGGGACAGGATCTGTGTTCAGGGACAGGATCTGGGGGACAGGATCTGGGGGACAGGATCTTTCAGGATCTTTCTTCTGGGACGGGATCTGTGTTCAGGGACAGGATCTTTGTTCAGGGACAGGATCTGTGTTCAGGGACAGGATCTTTGTTCTGGGACAGGATCTGTGTTCAGGGACAGGATCTGTGTTCAGGGACAGGATCTTTTTTCTGAGACAGGATCTGTGTTCAGGGACGGGATCTTTTTTCTGAGACAGGATCTGTGTTCAGGGAAAGGATCTGGGACAAGATCTTTCTTCTGGGACAGGATCTGTGTTCAGGGACAGGATCTTTGTTCTGGGACAGGATCTTTGTTCAGGGACAGGATCTGTGTTCAGGGACAGAATCTTTGTTTTGGGACAGGATCTGTGTTCAGGGACAGAATCTTTGTAATGGGACAGGATCTGTGTTCAGGGACAGGATCTGGGACAAGATCTTTCTTCTGGGACAGGATCTGTGTTCAGGGACAGGATCTGTATTCTGGGACAGAATCTTTGTTCAGGGACAGGATCTGTGTTCAGGGACAGGATCTGTGTTTTGGGACAGGATCTGTGTTCAGGGACAGGATCTGTGTAATGGGACAGGATCTGTGTTCAGGGACAGGATCTGGGACAGGATCTGGGACAGGATCTTTCTCCTGGGACGGGATCTGTGTTCAGGGACAGGATCTTTGTTCAGGGACAGGATCTGTGTTCAGGGACAGGATCTTTGTTCTGGGACAGGATCTGTGTTCAGGGACAGGATCTGTGTTTAGGGACAGGATCTTTGTTCTGGGACAGGATCTGTGTTCAGGGACAGGATCTGTGTTCAGGGACAGGATCTTTTTTCTGAGACAGGATCTGTGTTCAGGGACAGGATCTGTGTTCAGGGACAGAATCTTTGTTCTGGGACAGGATCTGTATTCTGGGACAGCATCTATGTTTTGGGACAGGATCTGTGTTCAGGGATAGGATCTTTTTTTCTGAGACAGGATCTTTGTTCAGGGACAGGATCTGTGTTCAGGGACAGGATCTTTGTTCTGGGACAGGATCTGTATTCTGGGACAGAATCTTTGTTCAGGGACAGGATCTGTGTTCAGGGACAGGATCTGTGTTTTGGGACAGGATCTGTGTTCAGGGACAGGATCTGTGTAATGGGACAGGATCTGTGTTCAGGGACAGGATCTGGGACAGGATCTTTCTCCTGGGACGGGATCTGTGTTCAGGGACAGGATCTTTGTTCAGGGACAGGATCTGTGTTCAGGGACAGGATCTTTGTTCTGGGACAGGATCTGTGTTCAGGGACAGGATCTGTGTTCAGGGACAGGATCTTTTTTCTGAGACAGGATCTGTGTTCAGGGACGGGATCTTTTTTCTGAGACAGGATCTGTGTTCAGGGAAAGGATCTGGGACAAGATCTTTCTTCTGGGACAGGATCTGTGTTCAGGGACAGGATCTTTGTTCTGGGACAGGATCTTTGTTCAGGGACAGGATCTGTGTTCAGGGACAGAATCTTTGTTCAGGGACAGGATATGTGTTCAGGGACAGGATCTGTGTTCTGGGACAGGATCTGTGTTCAGGGAAAGGATCTTAGTTCAGGGACAGTATCTTTGTTCAGGGACCGGATCTGGGACAGGATCTTTCTTCTGGGACGGGATCTATGTTCTGAGACAGGATCTGTGCTCAGGGACAGGATCTTTGTTCTGAGACAGGATCTTTTTTTTGGGCCAGGATCTGTCCTCAGGGACAGGATCTATGTTCTGGGACAGGATCTGTGTTCTGGTTCAGGATCTGTGTTCAGGGACAGGAACTGTGTTCTGGGACAGGACATGACAGCATCTACATGTGTTACATTTTTATTTATTTATTTACTTATTTATTTAAATGAGCAGGATGTTTATTAGTTATTTCTCAGACGTCTGATGAAACAGTTGTTTGTTAAAATGTTTTTCTTTTACTTATTTCTACCCAGTCATGCCAAACTGGTTCCAAGGATACTGAACTGGGGAATCAACGAGTAGGTAGTAAAGTTTGGGTTTTTTTCCAACTTCCTGTTCAAGTCACTCTTCAAGTCAGTTTGGAGACTGTCCTCCACCGCCTTGTCTCCGTGGAACTTTCGTCCTGGAGTAAACAGGTACTGTAGGCTAAGTGTCCATCCTCTGCTGTGACCATCATGACCAGACTCCTCTGTTCCCCGAGCTCCTCTCCTGGATCAGGGAATACGCCAACCTTCATCTGTGTTGACAGACAACAGAACCCATCTTCATGTTACCATTCACAGCAGAAGATGTGGCTCCGCCACTGCTGGAGGAATCCAACATGTCGGTGCCTTGTTTTCTCTGAGGTAATCGATCCAGCCGCTGTTAAGTCCACAAGGACTCACCTGACCTCCACACTGAGTCAAAGTCAGGGATGGTCTGGTTTTCAGACTTCGACTCGTCTCAGCTCAGGACGAGCTGGCTCAGTTATTTTTATTCTAGCTGCAGGGCCACTGCTCTTATTTTGAAAGGTTCTGATGGTGGAAGAACAATCAGCCAATCACAACTCTCCTCCAGAGGAACTTTATTTATCCTCTGTCCTACTTCCTATAAATATTTGTTGACTGAACTTGAGTTTGTTTCTCGTCTTCCATGTTGAGTTTATTTTAGTCGATGGTGGATTTTAGCTGGAGTGGGATTTTTTTATGAATGTAAAACCTCACAGTCTCATTTCCACCTCCACCAGGGATTAGTACTTATACATAAAACATGTGTTAAATGTTCTCTGATATCCGTCGGTAATTTGAATTAATTGAATCAGTGGTAAAGCTCCACTCAGCTGCCGACTGGGGGAATTAATATTTTCATCTTCTGAAGTCCTGCCAGTCATTTAGTTTATTTACTGAAACCACCTTCTGCTCAGTCTGTTTGGTTTTATTACAGTTACCTTCTTTTTATCCACAAACTCACAGAATCAGTTTCATAAAATCAAATCAAATAACTGATATTTTAATTAAATAATGACTTGTTTAGATGTTTTAGATTTTACAGCAGTCACGACATGTTTCAACTGGTCAGCAGTCAGAGGGGGAAACAAAACTTCAGTCTTCAGTCTCAAAGATCTTTATTAACAATCAGTAATCAATAAGCTTTGCTGTCTTTAGTTACCTGTAGAGACCTGAGGGAGGAGAGGGGGCAGAGCCTCTGTGCTCATCACAGCTCTACCATCCAATCACAATCGATGGGAGGGGCTTAGGTTTGTATAACAAAGTATATAATCACCAAGTCAACCCATTCTCATGCCAAAGTTGTCAAATACCGCCACTCTGTCAATGATAACTGCATCAGACACAAACAAAAAACTGGCATCTTTTCGTGGCGTTGAAATACGCCATCAGACGACAGCAACAGTTAGGGACGTGGACAGTCTGTATAGGGCGGTGGGAGGGGCCAGCAACACCAGTTTTACCCAGGAGCCCGCAGTTCGTTTCCCGTACGAATGTTGAGCCAAACCATGATGGGTTTTTGGGTTTGTTTGTTTTTAAAGCTAACCACGAGGAAATAAACGCTGTTATGAGGTGTTTTAGCGACGTTGTAGGTTTATTTTGAAGAAGTAACATTTCCTTTGAAAACAGAAGTTTATTTTCAAAAGACACAGTTTACCAGGTGTAAAGTGACATGGTGTCCCAGAACGTCAACACCAGACACAGGAGGAAACCTGACGCGTCTGATGTTGATGTGAAAGTCGACTGAACAAGGGGTGACATCATGAAGACCCTGGAGAGACTTGTCTTGGGGCAGCTCCGGCCCATGGTCAAGCCACTTTTGGACCCCCTCCAGTTCGCCTATCCGCCCCGACTTGGAGTTGAGGATGCCATCATCTACCTGCTCAACCGCGAGCACTGTGAGGGTCATGTTTTTTGACTTCTCTAGTGCATTCAACACCATACGTCCAGCTCTACTGGGTGACAAGCTGACAGCAATGCAGGTGGATGTCCCCTGGTGTCCTGGATTGTAGACTACTTGACTGGCAGACCACAGTATGTGCGCTTGCGACGCTGTGTGTCAGACAGAGTGGTCAGAAATACCGGGGCCCCACAGGGGACTGTCCTCCCTCCCTTCCTCTTCACCCTCTACACCACGGACTTCAGCTATCGCACTGTGACCTGCCATCTTCAGAAGTTTTCTGATGACTCTGCTATAGTTGGATGTATCAGCAAGGGTGATGAGGATGAGTACAGGGCAGTTGTGGATAACTTTGTCACATGGTGTGAGCAGAACCATCTGCAGCTCAACGTGGCAAAGACAAAGGAACTGGCTGTGGATCTGAGGAGGACCAAGACACCGGTGACCCCTGTTTCCATCCAAGGGGTCAGTGTGGACATTGTAGAGGACTATAAGTACCTGGGGGTACATATTGACAATAAACTGGACTGGGTTAAGAATACAAACGCTCTCTACAGGAAGGGCCAGAGCCGTCTCTATGTTCTGAGGCGACTGAGGTCCTTCAACATCTGCCGGACTATGCTCAGGATTTTCTATGAGTCTGTGGTGGCCAGTGCTATCCTCGATGCTGTTGTGTGCTGGGGCTGCAGGCTGAGGGTGGCGGACGCCAACAGACTCAACAAACTGATCCGCAAGGCCAGTGACGTTGTGGGAACGGAGTGTGACTCTCTGATGGTGGTGTCAGAGAGGAGGATGCTGTCTGAGCTACGAACTATCTTGGACAATGTCTCACACCCACTCCACCATGTGCTGGTCAGGCACAAGAGTCCTTTCAGTGGGAGACTCATACCACCAAGATGAACCACTGAGCGCCACAGGAAATCATTCCTGCCTGTGGCCATCAAACTGTACAACTCCTCCCTCTGAGTGGCCCTGAGACTTTTTCACACACTGCAATAACTTAATTTAACTTGTGCAATAACCCCATTCACCCTGACTGTATATATTCTGTTTGCGTAAATAATCTTGTTCAGTTTACAATATATACATGTATATATATATATTTATTGCGGTTTATGTTTGTTAATAATTCCTGTTTATTTAACTATATATTTGTAAATACCATTGTTTAAATTTCTTATATTCTCACGTATCTGTCCTCTCTTGCAAGGAGCACCTGTAACATAAATAATTTCCCCTCGGGGATCAATAAAGTATTTCTGATTCTGATTCTGATGTGACAACCTTAACCATGAGTCCAAACCTGCAGTTCCTCTGATGTCCACTAGAGTGCATCCCCACAGACCTCCATGTTCACATGTAGCAATCAACATGTTTACAGCCTCTCTGGTCTCTGGAGATCATTTCAACATGTTTATACAACTCACCTGTTTACATGTTATTACAGTTACACGTCACAAAGGGGGCGGGGCCTCTCTGACTGACAGACTGTCTGCTGATAGTGTCCTCCGCTTCTCAGTCAGGTCCACCCCCTGCTCCTCCACAGCTCCACCCTCTCATCTAAATATGGTCACTTCTGGCCACAAAAAAACAAGATGGCGACTTGAGGCTTCAGAACAGGTGTCACAGCGGCTTCGCCCATTATTTTACACAAACTGTGATGATGAGTTTCGTCTCCTCCATTCGTCTGAAAGGTCGACGAGTTCACCGTTAATCACACAATCTGTCCTGTCAATATTAGCTGTATGTGTGTGTGTGTGTGTGAGCAGACTACAGCCGAGCTTCATAACTCTGAAACAATTACTGATATCAGGTAAAACAAACACACACACACACACACACACACACACACACACACACACACACTTCCCCATCACAACCCCAGACAGAGGAAACAATACTGTGTGATAAACTGTGTGTGTGTATTATTGATAGATGAACATACACACACAGAATATATAGTTGTCATTATCTCACTAATGGATGCTTGGCTGTGATCACAACACACACAAACACACACAGAGTAGATGTTTCCTGTATCAGCCTTCAGTCTCAGTATTTGATGCAGTAATAATATTTACAATCATCATGTGTATCAATAGGTATTGTGTGTATCGTGTGTATTGTGTGTGTGTTGTGTGTTGTGTGTATTGTGTGTATTGTGTGTGTGTTGTGTGTATTGTGTGTGTTGTGTGTGTCAAAATGTTCAGTCAGAGGTTTTTGTGTCAGGAGGTGACGAGACTGCTCATAATGATACTGTTACTGCACCTGCTAATACTAGTAACTCCACCATCACTACCACCCATACTGCTGCTGCTGCTTCTACTAATGCCACCACCATCACTCCATCACTGCTACACCTGCTAATACTAATAACTCCACCATCACCACCACCCATACTGCTGCTGCTGCTTCTACTAATGCCACCACCATCACTCCATCACTGCTACACCTGCTAATACTAGTAACTCCACCATCACCACCACCCATACTGCTGCTGCTGCTTCTACTAATGCCACCACCATCACTCAATCACTGCTACACCCGCTAATACTAATAACTCCACCATCACCACCACCCATACTGCTGCTGCTTCAACACCTGCTAATGCCACCACATTACTCCATCACTGCTACACCTGCTAATACTAATAACTCCACCAGCACCACCACCCATACTGCTGCTGCTGCTTCTACTAATGCCACAACCATTACTCCATCACTGCTACACCTGCTAATACTAGTAACCCCACCAGCACCACCACCCATACTGCTGCTGCTGCTTCTAATACTGCTGCTGCTGCTTCCACTAATGCCACCACCATCACTCCATCACTGCTACACCTGCTAATACTAATAACTCCACCAGCACCACCACCCATACTGCTGCTGCTGCTTCTACTAATACCACCACCATCACTCCATCACTGCTACACCTGCTAATACTAGTAACTCCACCAGCACCACCACCCATACTGCTGCTGCTGCTTCTAATACCACCACCATCACTCCATCACTGCTACACCTGCTAATACTAGTAACTCCACCAGCACGACCACCCATACTGCTGCTTCTACTAATGCCACCACCATCACTCCATCACTGCTACACCTGCTAATACTAGTAACTCCACCAGCACCACCACCCATACTGCTGCTGCTGCTTCTAATACCACCACCATCACTCCATCACTGCTACACCTGCTAATACTAGTAACTCCACCAGCACCACCACCCATACTGCTGCTGCTGCTTCTACTAATACCACCACCATCACTCCATCACTGCTACACCTGCTAATACTAGTAACTCCACCATCACCACCACCCATACTGCTGCTGCTGCTTCTACTAATGCCACCACCATCACTCAATCACTGCTACACCCGCTAATACTAATAACTCCACCATCACCACCACCCATACTGCTGCTGCTTCAACACCTGCTAATGCCACCACATTACTCCATCACTGCTACACCTGCTAATACTAGTAACTCCACCAGCACCACCACCCATACTGCTGCTGCTGCTTCTACTAATACCACCACCATCACTCCATCACTGCTACACCTGCTAATACTAATAACTCCAGCATCACCACCACCCATACTGCTGCTGCTTCAACACCTGCTAATGCCACCACATTACTCCATCACTGCTACACCTGCTAATACTAGTAACTCCACCATCACCACCACCCATACTGCTGCTGCTGCTTCTACTAATGCCACCACCATCACTCAATCACTGCTACACCCGCTAATACTAATAACTCCACCATCACCACCACCCATACTGCTGCTGCTTCAACACCTGCTAATGCCACCACATTACTCCATCACTGCTACACCTGCTAATACTAATAACTCCACCAGCACCACCACCCATACTGCTGCTGCTGCTTCTACTAATGCCACAACCATTACTCCATCACTGCTACACCTGCTAATACTAGTAACCCCACCAGCACCACCACCCATACTGCTGCTGCTGCTTCCACTAATGCCACCACCATCACTCCATCACTGCTACACCTGCTAATACTAATAACTCCACCATCACCACCACCCATACTGCTGCTGCTGCTGTTGCTGCTGCTTCTACTAATACCACCACCATCACTCCATCACTGCTACACCTGCTAATACTAGTAACTCCACCAGCACCACCACCCATACTGCTGCTGCTGCTTCTACTAATACCACCACCATCACTCCATCACTGCTACACCTGCTAATACTAATAACTCCACCATCACTACCACCCATACTGCTGCTGCTGCTTCTACTAATACCACCACTATCACTCCATCACTGCTACACCTGCAAATACCAGTAACTCCACCATCACCACCACCCATACTGCTGCTGCTGCTTCTACTAATGCCACCACCATCACTCAATCACTGCTACACCCGCTAATACTAATAACTCCACCATCACCACCACCCATACTGCTGCTGCTTCAACACCTGCTAATGCCACCACATTACTCCATCACTGCTACACCTGCTAATACTAGTAACTCCACCAGCACCACCACCCATACTGCTGCTGCTGCTTCTACTAATACCACCACCATCACTCCATCACTGCTACACCTGCTAATACTAATAACTCCAGCATCACCACCACCCATACTGCTGCTGCTTCAACACCTGCTAATGCCACCACATTACTCCATCACTGCTACACCTGCTAATACTAGTAACTCCACCATCACCACCACCCATACTGCTGCTGCTGCTTCTACTAATGCCACCACCATCACTCAATCACTGCTACACCCGCTAATACTAATAACTCCACCATCACCACCACCCATACTGCTGCTGCTTCAACACCTGCTAATGCCACCACATTACTCCATCACTGCTACACCTGCTAATACTAATAACTCCACCAGCACCACCACCCATACTGCTGCTGCTGCTTCTACTAATGCCACAACCATTACTCCATCACTGCTACACCTGCTAATACTAGTAACCCCACCAGCACCACCACCCATACTGCTGCTGCTGCTTCCACTAATGCCACCACCATCACTCCATCACTGCTACACCTGCTAATACTAATAACTCCACCATCACCACCACCCATACTGCTGCTGCTGCTGTTGCTGCTGCTTCTACTAATACCACCACCATCACTCCATCACTGCTACACCTGCTAATACTAGTAACTCCACCAGCACCACCACCCATACTGCTGCTGCTGCTTCTACTAATACCACCACCATCACTCCATCACTGCTACACCTGCTAATACTAATAACTCCACCATCACTACCACCCATACTGCTGCTGCTGCTTCTACTAATACCACCACTATCACTCCATCACTGCTACACCTGCAAATACCAGTAACTCCACCATCACCACCACCCATACTGCTGCTGCTGCTTCTAATACCACCACCATCACTCCATCACTGCTACACCTGCTAATACCAGTAACTCCACCATCACTACCACCCATACTGCTTCTGCTGCTTCTACTAATACCACCACCATCACTCCATCACTGCTACACCTGCTAATACCAGTAACTCCACCATCACCACCACCCATACTGCTGCTGCTGCTTCTAATACCACCACCATCACTCCATCACTGCTACACCTGCTAATACCAGTAACTCCACCATCACCACCACCCATACTGCTGCTGCTGCTTCTAATACCACCACTATCACTCCATCACTGCTACACCTGCTAATACCAGTAACTCCACCATCACCACCACCCATACTGCTGCTGCTGCTTCTAATACCACCACTATCACTCCATCACTGCTACACCTGCTAATACCAGTAACTCCACCATCACCACCACCCATACTGCTGCTGCTGCTTCTAATACCACCACCATCACTCCATCACTGCTACACCTGCTAATACCAGAAACTCCACCATCACCACCCATACTGCTGCTGCTGCTTCTAATACCACCACCATCACTCCATCACTGCTACACCTTCTAATACTAATAACTCCACCATCACCACCACCCATACTGCTGCTGCTGCTGCTTCCACTAATGCCACCACCATCACTCCATCACTGCTACACCTGCTAATACTAGTAACTCCACCATCACCACCACCCATACTGCTGCTGCTGCTTCTAATACCACCACCATCACTCCATCACTGCTACACCTGCTAATACTAGTAACTCCACCATCACCACCACCCATACTGCTGCTGCTGCTTCTAATACCACCACCATCACTCCATCACTGCTACACCTGCTAATACTAGTAACTCCACCATCACTACCAACCATACTGCTGCTGCTTCAACACCTGCTAATACCACCACTATCACTCCATCACTGCTACACCTGCTAATACTAATAACTCCACCATCACCACCACCCATACTGCTGCTGCTGCTTCCACTAATACCACCACCATCACTCCATCACTGCTACACCTGCTAATACTAGTAACTCCACCATCACCACCACCCATACTGCTGCTGCTTCTACTAATACCACCACCATCACTCCATCACTGCTACACCTGCTAATACTAGTAACTCCACCATCACCACCACCCATACTGCTGCTGCTGCTTCTAATACCACCACCATCACTCCATCACTGCTACACCTGCTAATACCAGTAACTCCACCATCACCACCACCCATACTGCTGCTGCTGCTTCTAATACCACCACCATCACTCCATCACTGCTACACCTGCTAATACTAATAACTCCACCATCACCACCACCCATACTGCGGCTGCTGCTGCTGCTCCTTCCACTAATGCCACCACTATCACTCCATCACTGCTACACCTGCTAATACCAGTAACTCCACCATCACCACCACCCATACTGCTGCTGCTGCTTCTGATACCACCACCATCACTCCATCACTGCTACACCTGCTAATACCAGTAACTCCACCATCACCACCACCCATACTGCTGCTGCTGCTTCTAATACCACCACCATCACTCCATCACTGCTACACCTGCTAATACCAGTAACTCCACCATCACCACCACCCATACTGCTGCTGCTGCTTCTAATACCACCACCATCACTCCATCACTGCTACACCTGCTAATACCAGTAACTCCACCATCACCACCACCCATACTGCTGCTGCTGCTTCTAATACCACCACCATCACTCCATCACTGCTACACCTGCTAATACCAGTAACTCCACCATCACCACCACCCATACTGCTGCTGCTGCTTCTAATACCACCACTATCACTCCATCACTGCTACACCTGCTAATACCAGTAACTCCACCATCACCACCACCCATACTGCTGCTGCTGCTTCTAATACCACCACCATCACTCCATCACTGCTACACCTGCTAATACTAGTAACTCCACCATCACCACCACCCATACTGCTGCTGCTGCTTCTACTAATGCCACCACCATCACTCCATCACTGCTACACCTGCTAATACTAATAACTCCACCATCACTACCACCCATACTGCTGCTGCTTCAACACCTGCTAATACCACCACCATCACTCCATCAGTGCTACACCTGCTAATACTAATAACTCCACCATCACCACCACCCATACAGCTGCTGCTGCTGCTGCTGCTTCCACTAATGCCACCACCATCACTCCATCACTGCTACACCTGCTAATACTAGTAACTCCACCATCACCACCACCCATACTGCTGCTGCTTCTACTAATACCACCACCATCACTCCATCACTGCTACACCTGCTAATACTAGTAACTCCACCATCACCACCACCCATACTGCTGCTGCTGCTTCTAATACCACCACCATCACTCCATCACTGCTACACCTGCTAATACCAGTAACTCCACCATCACCACCACCCATACTGCTGCTGCTGCTTCTAATACCACCACCATCACTCCATCACTGCTACACCTGCTAATACCAGTAACTCCACCATCACCACCACCCATACTGCTGCTGCTGCTTCTAATACCACCACTATCACTCCATCACTGCTACACCTGCTAATACCAGTAACTCCACCATCACCACCACCCATACTGCTGCTGCTGCTTCTGATACCACCACCATCACTCCATCACTGCTACACCTGCTAATACCAGTAACTCCACCATCACCACCACCCATACTGCTGCTGCTGCTTCTAATACCACCACCATCACTCCATCACTGCTACACCTGCTAATACCAGTAACTCCACCATCACCACCACCCATACTGCTGCTGCTGCTTCTAATACCACCACCATCACTCCATCACTGCTACACCTGCTAATACCAGTAACTCCACCATCACCACCACCCATACTGCTGCTGCTGCTTCTAATACCACCACCATCACTCCATCACTGCTACACCTGCTAATACCAGTAACTCCACCATCACCACCACCCATACTGCTGCTGCTGCTTCTAATACCACCACTATCACTCCATCACTGCTACACCTGCTAATACCAGTAACTCCACCATCACCACCACCCATACTGCTGCTGCTGCTTCTAATACCACCACCATCACTCCATCACTGCTACACCTGCTAATACTAGTAACTCCACCATCACCACCACCCATACTGCTGCTGCTGCTTCTACTAATGCCACCACCATCACTCCATCACTGCTACACCTGCTAATACTAATAACTCCACCATCACTACCACCCATACTGCTGCTGCTTCAACACCTGCTAATACCACCACCATCACTCCATCAGTGCTACACCTGCTAATACTAATAACTCCACCATCACCACCACCCATACAGCTGCTGCTGCTGCTGCTGCTTCCACTAATGCCACCACCATCACTCCATCACTGCTACACCTGCTAATACTAGTAACTCCACCATCACCACCACCCATACTGCTGCTGCTGCTTCTAATAACACCACCATCACTCCATCGCTGCTACACCTGCTAATACTAGTAACTCCACCATCACCACCACCCATACTGCTGCTGCTGCTTCTAATACCACCACCATCACTCCATCACTGCTACACCTGCTAATACTAATAACTCCACCATCACCACCACCCATACTGCTGCTGCTGCTGCTGCTGCTTCCACTAATGCCACCACCATCACTCCATCACTGCTACACCTGCTAATACCAGTAACTCCACCATCACCACCACCCATACTGCTGCTGCTGCTTCTAATACCACCACTATCACTCCATCACTGCTACACCTGCTAATACCAGTAACTCCACCATCACCACCACCCATACTGCTGCTGCTGCTTCTAATACCACCACCATCACTCCATCACTGCTACACCTGCTAATACCAGTAACTCCACCATCACCACCACCCATACTGCTGCTGCTGCTTCTAATACCACCACTATCACTCCATCACTGCTACACCTGCTAATACCAGTAACTCCACCATCACCACCACCCATACTGCTGCTGCTGCTTCTAATACCACCACCATCACTCCATCACTGCTACACCTGCTAATACCAGTAACTCCACCATCACCACCACCCATACTGCTGCTGCTGCTTCTAATACCACCACTATCACTCCATCACTGCTACACCTGCTAATACCAGTAACTCCACCATCACCACCACCCATACTGCTGCTGCTGCTTCTGATACCACCACCATCACTCCATCACTGCTACACCTGCTAATACCAGTAACTCCACCATCACCACCACCCATACTGCTGCTGCTGCTTCTAATACCACCACCATCACTCCATCACTGCTACACCTGCTAATACTAATAACTCCACCATCACCACCACCCATACTGCTGCTGCTGCTGCTGCTGCTTCCACTAATGCCACCACCATCACTCCATCACTGCTACACCTGCTAATACTAGTAACTCCACCATCACCACCACCCATACTGCTGCTGCTGCTTCTAATACCACCACCATCACTCCATCACTGCTACACCTGCTAATACCAGTAACTCCACCATCACTACCACCCATACTGCTGCTGCTGCTTCTAATACCACCACCATCACTCCATCACTGCTACACCTGCTAATACCAGTAACTCCACCATCACCACCACCCATACTGCTGCTGCTGCTTCTAATACCACCACCATCACTCCATCACTGCTACACCTGCTAATACTAGTAACTCCACCATCACCACCACCCATACTGCTGCTGCTGCTGCTGCTGCTGCTTCCACTAATGCCACCACCATCACTCCATCACTGCTACACCTGCTAATACTAATAACTCCACCATCACCACCACCCATACTGCTGCTGCTGCTGCTGCTGCTGCTTCCACTAATGCCACCACCATCACTCCATCACTGCTACACCTGCTAATACTAGTAACTCCGCATCACCACCACCCATACTGCTGCTGCTGCTTCTACTAATACCACCACCATCACTCCATCACTGCGACACCTGCTAATACTAATTACTCCACCATCACTACCACCCATACCGCTGCTGCTTCAACACCTGCTAATACCACCACCATCACTCCATCAGCACTATCACTGCTGCTGCTGCTGACAACAAAACAAAGATGATAAAATAAATAAAAACAAAGAGGAATAAACAAGTTTTTTTTCTGTCCAGAGCTACAAAACAAACAATGAGATATTAAATTGATTATTTGAATATTGATAATTAATAATTGAACACTTCAGCTCTGTTTTGGGACACACACACACACACACACACACACACACACACACACACACACACACACACTTAACGGGGAGGCGGCTCTTTGATCTGAAAGCGGCTCCATTTACCGGAGCTTTAATCGGTTTGTACCGAAAGACAGAGACAGAGAGACAGAGAGGGAGAGGAGGGGAGACACACAGTGTGAGACACAGTGAGACAGAGACAGTGAGACAGAGACAGGGAGACAGACACTGGGAGTGAGACAGAGTAGGGGAGGAGAGATTCCGTGACCGGATCGCGGCTCTGCTGCACGCGGACTCCGGTATTTTTCTACCTACAGGCGTCGCATCGTCCGCTGCCGCCGTGACACCAGCGGTCTGTCTGTCTGTCTGTCTGTTGGTATGTGAACGTCACTGTTGCTCCTCGTCGCTCCCGGTGTGCTTATACTTTCACCTTTACCGGATGGGAGGATGATCTGCGGACCGGAGTGAAGACCTCTGAGAGCTGCAGCTTAAGGCGCGAGCCCGACGTCCAGGACGTGACCGGACCGGACCGCCGGTCTGAGGAGCAGTTTACCGGGACAGAGGCTGGGAAGCTCTGCAGGTCGGTAGGTGACACACACCAGGTTTCAACCCGTTAACTGACCCGTTACAAACCCGTGATGTTGTTAGTGAGCTGCAGACGCTGCATCATCATCAGGACCGATCCTGACAGCTGAAACCATCCTGCATGTTTGTGTTTAATCAGAGATGTTATTTATTGTTTTCATTTAATGGCGGAGTTAAATAAAAATTAAAGTGTAATTGAAACTGTAGATCAGATATCAGAGATAGGCTATATATTAACATTCAACTGGACTTTAATGTGAGACTATTTTAATACTTGTATAATTATTATCATGTTAATATTAATTATTAAATGATTAGCCTATATAATTAATATTTTATTTATTAATAGCTTACTTTTCAAGTTCCTTTGTAAAATTATTCTGATCCATTTAATTAAAATCTGTCAGGTCTGAATGTTGTTAAATGTTCTTCAGATAAGTTTTTACTGATTATTTTTTATATTAATTATTTCTCCTGTGATTTTACGGTGTTTGTATCTGTAACTGCTCCCTAACCCTTTTACATTACTGTGTGTTTATTTTAAGTTCTAATCATGGTTTCAAAAGGTGCGGCTGAAATAAGGTTTACACCAGTTTCACTGTTACTGCTGCAATAACACAAATTATAATAATTATAATAATTATAAGTTATAATATTTTTTATTTTGAATCATCATCAGGAAGCCGATAAAAATGAACACGATCTTTACACACAGACACAAGATAAGAGGACCTAGAGGAGAACCTTGAGGTGCACCAGTGTCTAGTGGAGTCTGGACTGATCTGGTTCTGAGGAAGATTCAATAGGACACTGAAATCTTCACTGAGGAGAGCGACTAGGAGATGTCACCGTGATCAACAGTTCATGTTCTACAAAATTCATTACTGGGAAAACCCATTCTCACTCTGATGTCATCAAATAGCCAGGCTTGGTCAACGACCTCTGGAATCAGAGACAGGCAAAAAAATGTGTCCTTTCATGTCAGCATGAAACACAACCAGTCACCATTATTGTTTAACCATGCCTTGTGGCGTCAGATGGAAACACAGCTAGACAACAACACAAGTTACGGGGGCGGAAAGTCCAAGTACAGCAGGTGGGAGGGGTGGTGGATGGGTCCAACAACCACTGACTTTCATCCAGGAGGCCGGTGTTCACTTCCTGTAAGCCAAACCGTGTTCTTTTTTCCTAAACCCAACCGTGTGTGTGTGTGTGTTGGCTAAACATAACCACGTGTGTGTGTTGTTGTACCAACGTAGTGCTTTTATTTTGAAAGAGACTGTATGCAAACTGTACATTTCCTGTGAAAACAGAAGTGTATTTTGAAAACAGACAATGCATGTAACAGGCTGAAGTTGACACGGCATCCCAGAACGTCAACAATCAACACACCCAGGGTACCTTGGACGTCATATGTAGACGTGGAAAGTCCATGACCAAATGTGGACATGTGACAAGGTCACAGTGAGGATGAGCTGTCTGGGCAGAGATGATGAGTTGTTAAACCTGAAACAGAGGGTGGAACAGAGAGATCAGCAGGTGATGGTGTTTGGTTTGTAAACATGAACTGAAGCAGGCTGTAAACATCAGTTTGATCGAAGTGAGACAAATCATTATTTTGTTTTTGATGTTACAACGAATAAACTTCTTCTGATTATCCTATTCCACCCAACATGGACTGGTTCCATTCTGGTTCCTGCACATACTTTTGGTTCAGAACCTGAAAAGATGGTTCTCTGCTGGAAGCAGTGTAAACCATGATGACATCAGAGGTTGTGTCAGATTCTACAGGTTAGAAAGAAACAGGAATTCTGAGAAATCATTGGGGAAAACAGAGCGTGCAGTTTGTTCAGGGTCAAGGTTCCTTTTTAAGGGTGGAAACAGATATCTGTCATCACTTAACAAAAGTTCACTGGAAATCAATGTCACGCCCTCCATCAGTGACACATCTTTGATTAGAATTATTCTGATCAAAACTGGTGGAAACATGGCTGGTTTGCTGGATAGCATCAAGGTTCCAAGAATCCTAAACGGAACCGGCTCAAGAACCAGAGCTGATCTGGTGAAAAAGTGGTGTTACTGATGAACAGTTACATTTCAAACCCTGATCCATTTCATCAGAGGAAACTGAAGAGTCAATTAACAATGTAGGTAACATCAGGGACCTGTCAGCCAAACCAGTGGAACCAGCAGAACCAGCTGAACCAGTGGAACCAGCAGAAATAGCAGAAACAGCCGAACCAGTGGAACCAGCCGAAACAGCAAATAGAACCAATGAAACCACTTCCTCAGTGACAGATGTGATGAGGGTCTTAATTGACCCTTTGTTAAGTCCCACCCCTCAGATTTAGACTGGTCAATCACAGTGTGACATTGGCAGCTCTGACAAGGGTCTGACAATAACATGGCCGACCTCCATCGGCTCTCAGGCTGTCGTTTGAGATTTCCTGGAGCTTGTCATGTACTGATGATACTTGTTTCCTGGAGCACGTCGTTTGTTCATGATACTCATTACCTGGAGTTTGTTGTGTGCTGATGATACTGGTTACCTGTGTTAGGGTCAGTCTTCATCTGTTTAACCGGTATTTGTTGCTGAGTCAGTTTGACTTGTTGTTATATTTTTTTAAAACATGTTGTAAAACTGTCCGACTGCTTCTCTCTGACAGCCTGATGGACCATTACAAAGGGGCGGGACTTAGTGATGGATCAACTCTAGTTGGTTGGTCAGGTGATTGATTTGATGAGACAGGTAATCTATCTGATCAATAGTTCTTCCTGTTTGGTGGTGATGAACCTTTAGACCATTGAAACAAATGAAAAACACATTAAAACAAATCAGTAGAGACAATGGAGTCACACTCAAAGACCTTGTTAACCTGAGACTTCAGTTTCATATCTTGTTCTTCTTCATCAGTCTGATCAATATTCAGTATTGATGAAGATTCAGTGTGTTTCTATTGATGGTGGTGCAGATTTTAATGTATTTATTTTGCATAAATTATTGTTGGTGTTGTGGTTCAGATACGGCAATGATGAAGTGGTTATAAAGTATTGATGAGGTACTGATGTAGTATTGAAACTGTGCTGCTGTAGTTCTGATGTTTTAAACATAAAGATGATCTTACAGCTGTTCTCAGATCAAATTCTTTCCTTTATGTCTGAATCTGTTGAATGTCACACACTTAAACGATGATCTGATCTTTTTACAGTCTTTGCAGATGTTTTTGGTTCCGATTTTTTCAGACCCAGACTGATGACTCAGCTCTGCTTAATGTGTAAAACTGTATTTTTAATAGAATTTATATTTGATTTCCAAATTTCTGCTGACTTTTTAATATTTTATTTATCACTGACTTTGATCTCTCATCGTTTCTTCATGTGACTTTCATCGTTGTGTTTCCTGCTGTGCCTCGTTTCACTTGTTTTACTTCTGTTTTACCTCCTGTGTGCAATGCATGCAGGGTAATCTCATCCATCAGTATGCTGCTGATTATTGGTTCTGTCTGTCAGGTGGTAATGTCATCATGATGCTGCCGGTCTCCAGGTTTAAAGGTCAGCCAGTTGGCATGGTAACCACCTCAACACCCTGGCTGTCCTTCAGCAGTGACCCCGCCCCCCACTGGCTGTGGTTGTCTAGCTGGTCAGCAGCAACATACCAGACCACGCCCCCTCTGGTATTCTACCCCCCAGCTGTGTGGATACCTGAACACACACACCTTATACAGGTAACACAGCTGACACAGGTAACACAGCTGACACAGGTAACACACCTTATACACATAACACACCTGATACAGGTAACACATCTGACATAGGAAACACACCTGATACAGGTAACACATCTGACATAGGAAACACACCTTATACAGGTAACACATCTGACACAGGAAACACACCTCATACAGGTAACACACCTGACACAGAGAACACATCTGACACAGGAAACACACCTTATACAGGTAACACACCTGACACAGATAACACACCTGATACAGGTAACACACCTGACACAGATAACACACCTGATACAGGTAACACACGTGACACAGGTAACACACCTGACACAGATAACACACCTGATACAGGTAACACATCTGACACTGATAACGCACCTGACACAGGTTGCACACCTTATACAGGTAACACACCTGACACAGGTAATGCACCTGATACAGGTAACACACCTAACACAGGTAACACACCTGGTACAGTTGACTAAACTTAGGTCTGATAAGATCAGTTTAACGTTCACCAGTCATTGTTAGAAAAGATTATCTCAGTGGTGTGATGTGACGTGTCTCTCGGTGAGTTCAGCCTCCTCTGCAGTTTGGTGATCAATCAGTGATCAGTTTGAACCGTCGTTAAAACACAGATCATTTCGGTGTCCATTGTGTTAAATCTTCGGTGTGATGATAAGATCAGTGATCAGTTTGACGTTCACCAGTCGTTGTTAGGACACAGATTATTTTGGTTGTCTCTCTGTGAGTTCAGCCTCCTCTGCAGTCTGGAGATAAGATGAAACTTTAATGATCCCTGAGGACAGAGTGAATAATTGTCTGTTAATTATAGGTGGCGTGTTAATTATCTCATGCAGCGCTTCCTTAAGTCTTCCTCCATAAACTCCAGTGATAGATTTTAACATCGTCTCCGCAGACGTTCTGATGTTTAAAGGTTGTTTGTAGTGAAGAAGAAGAGACGTGACACAGCGAGCTGAAACCTCGACCACACATTCTTGTGTTTGACCTGAACGTTAAAATGAAACAAGTCTTTTTTTAAAATCTTCTTCATCTTGTTGAAAAGATCTTTTTCAAATATCATGATGATGATGATGATGTGTGTTCAGAGACCTTCATCTTTCTTCATCGTTCTTTCTGCAGAGTACAAAGGTCAGGGATGCCGCTGGGCTGTGGACAGACTGCCTGAGAGAAGGCGGTTGTCTGTCTTCTGTCTGTCTGTCTGTCTGTCTGTCTGTCTGTCTCAACTCCACACTACACTCTACACTCGATGTAGGTGGTTCTCAGCTGGTTGCCATAGCAACACCACCTAAACTGACGTCAGTCTTTGTCAGTTGCAGTTTTGTTTTGTTTTTTTTACCAGCGGCCATTTTTATAAAATCTTTATAAAATTTTTATATAAATTTTGACGATAGTTTGATTTAAACTGTTTCCTGTTTGTGTGTACCCAGCGGACGCCACTGACTCACCTGCTCTCTGCTGCAGTGTGTCACACAGAGTGCTTTGGACTGATAAATAAAATTTATTATTATTATTATTATTATTATTAACTTGTGTCCTGGAAGACTCTGAGTCACGACACTGACTCTCAGTGTTGTTTCACCTGCCAGCTCACCCGTTAGAGCTCTTTACACACTGTCCTGTCAGCCCGTGGTTCTGCACCTGGGTTCTAACCACACCTTTGACACACATATGTACATACATATACCCCTGTGTATTTACAAACACACACACACACACACATACAGTACAGGCTAAAAGTTTGGACACACCTTCTCATTCAATGCGTTTTCTTTATTTTCATGACTATTTACATTGTAGATTCTCACTGAAGGCATCAAAACTATGAATGAACACATGTGGAGTTATGTACTTAACAAAAAAAGGTGAAATAACTGAAAACATGTTTTATATTCTAGTTTCTTCAAAATAGCCACCCTTTGCTCTGATTACTGCTTTGCACACTCTTGGCATTCTCTCCATGAGCTTCAAGAGGTAGTCACCTGAAATAGTTTTCCAACAGTCTTGAAGGAGTTCCCAGACGTGTTTAGCACTTGTTGGCCCCTTTGCCTTCACTCTGCGGTCCAGCTCACCCCAAACCATCTCCATTGGGTTCAGGTCCGGTGACTGTGGAGGCCAGGTCATCTGCCGCAGCACTCCATCACTCTCCTTCTTGGTCAAATAGCCCTTACACAGCCTGGAGGTGTGTTTGGGGTCATTGTCCTGTTGAAAAATAAATGATCGTCCAACTAAACGCAAACCGGATGGGATGGCATGTCGCTGCAGGATGCTGTGGTAGCCATGCTGGTTCAGTGTGCCTTCAATTTTGAATAAATCCCCAACAGTGTCACCAGCAAAACACCCGCACACCATCACACCTCCTCCTCCATGCTTCACAGTGGGAACCAGGCATGTGGAATCCATCCGTTCACCTTTTCTGCGTCTCACAAAGACATGGCGGTTGGAACCAAAGATCTCAAATTTGGACTTATCAGACCAAAGCACAGATTTCCACTGGTCTAATGTCCATTCCTTGTGTTTCTTGGCCCAAACAAATCTCTTCTGCTTGTTGCCTCTCCTTAGCAGTGGTTTCCTAGCAGCTATTTGACCATGAAGGCCTGATTGGCGCCGTCTCCTCTTAACAGTTGTTCTAGAGATGGGTCTGCTGCTAGAACTCTGTGTGGCATTCATCTGGTCTCTGATCTGAGCTGCTGTTAACTTGCGATTTCTGAGGCTGGTGACTCAGATGAACTTATCCTCAGAAGCAGAGGTGACTCTTGGTCTTCCTTTCCTGGGTCGGTCCTCATGTGTGCCAGTTTCGTTGTAGCGCTTGATGGTTTTTGTGACTCCACTTGGGGACACATTTAAAGTTTTTGCAATTTTCCGGACTGACTGACCTTCATTTCTTAAAGTAATGATGGCCACTCGTTTTTCTTTAGTTAGCTGATTGGTTCTTGCCATAATATGAATTTTAACAGTTGTCCAATAGGGCTGTCGGCTGTGTATTAACCTGACTTCTGCACAACACAACTGATGGTCCCAACCCCATTGATAAAGCAAGACATTCCACTAATTAACCCTGATAAGGCACACCTGTGAAGTGGAAACCATTTCAGGTGACTACCTCTTGAAGCTCATGGAGAGAATGCCAAGAGTGTGCAAAGCAGTAATCAGAGCAAAGGGTGGCTATTTTGAAGAAACTAGAATATAAAACATGTTTTCAGTTATTTCACCTTTTTTTGTTAAGTACATAACTCCACATGTGTTCATTCATAGTTTTGATGCCTTCAGTGAGAATCTACAATGTAAATAGTCATGAAAATAAAGAAAACGCATTGAATGAGAAGGTGTGTCCAAACTTTTGGCCTGTACTGTATGCAAACAACTATTGATTCTTCATGTGTCAGTGGTTCTCTGACTGTGGGTTTGGTTGTTTTGGTCCTAAGGGGAGAAGAAACGGAGGAAAAGTGTGAAACCATCAGCTGTTTTTATTGTTCTAGTGGGAACGTCCGGCTGTTGAAGTGGTTCCTCTTGTCCCTCCATTTTATGGCTCTCCACATCTTCATCCTCCTCATCCTCTCCCCAAGGTACACACACACACACACGCACACACACACACACACACACACACACACACACACACATTAGCATGATGCTAACATGCTAACATGTTTGCAGCTAGCTGATGGCTGGGTCTCACCAGACGAAGTGGGCGTGTTCCAGAGGAGAGACAAACCCCTCCTCCTGACCAATCACATCATGCAGAGGCCAGTAAGACATGCCCCCAGGACACGACTGCTGCTGTCTCCCTCTCGAATCTCAGGTAGGAGACCATCTGACATAGCAGACATAGGAAACAAGGTCCTTTTTTAAGCCCCTCCTCCTGATTAATGTAAATCTAAATGTTTGGATTTGTTCGTGTGTTTCCACCTACATGAGGTCGGTGATGTATCACACGAAGGTCATGTGACATGTCCTGGGGACCGTTTACGTGTTGTGTGTCCGTTCAGATCTGACATTCTGTTTCCACCGCTCAGGTTCTGTTCAGAATACACACACAGAGACAGGAGAAAACTGATAGTCTGTCCAATCACAAGCTACTTGTGAGCTACTGACCTTGCTCTGGGAGCAGGAAGTTCTAGTTTACATTTGCATCATTTCCTGTTTGCGACCAATTAGCTGCCTTTATTCTGCTGCAAGTTGGCTGGAATTGAACCAGCGATTTTTGGAGGACAGATATGTTTTGGGGATGCTGTATTCACGTCTGCCACGTTGCCATGACAACAGTGCTTGTTGCCAGGAGCTGATTGGCTGTGTGGCTCGCTGTTCAGAGAGATTGAATGTGTGTTTTTGCTGCTGAGACACACACACATATAAAAGTGCTGTCAAATGTAATATGAAGATGATTGGTCAATTTAAAATCACCCAGTGGAGCATGATGGGAAATTTCTGCTGCTTCACATTTGAGACAGCAGACATGTTTGTGTGTTTTATCGAATGACTCAAAGCGACAGGGTCGGAGCTGAAGAAAAACACTGGTGACATTTGTATAGATATAATTTTAATCAGAAAATAAATCAGTTTGTTGTGTAAAAACAGAAACGAGAAGTTTCACTGATTAATTTACAACGATGGATCACTGAGAGCAACATGAACATGACATCACTGGCAGCTGCTCTCTGCGCCATCTCAACATCCGAATCACAAAACACAATGTGATAATGACACAATAGTGAAAACAAAAAGTTTTGCAGCGACTGCAGTTTGTTTTCTTTGTGTTTTTTTGGTCATCATCACTCGACAGGTTTGTGTGCAGTCGATGCTAAGATCTTATCTACCCTCTTATTCAGACTGAATCACATAAAGTCACACACACACTGATGAAAACATAATTACAAAGAATACAAACAGGTTCCTTGAATTTGTCTGTTCTGAGCTACTGTAGAAACATGGTGGTGAAACATGAGGATGACTCGCTCCCTCTGTAGATATAAAGGTCTCACTCTAAGGTAACAAAAACGCAACAATACTTTTTTTTCATTATTTGTGCATGTTAGAGACATTTTTCTGTGGTTGTGATAAGATGATGTCAGATATCTGACAGACGCTGATGCTCAGATGTCTCAGCTGGAGGTCGATCGTCCTGGTGTTTATCCACACTTTGTAGAGGTGTTTTTTCTGTCCTGGTGGGCAGGAACAGTCCCTTTTCTTTGGTTATCATGTTGAAATATCATCTAGAGATGAAAACTAAACCACTTAGTGATAATTCTGACCTGAGCTGACGGAGGAAAAGGGAAAAAAGAAAACTAAAATTTTTAAGAGAACATTGAGAATTACAGTTTGTTTTTGATTGTGCAGGTTCAGCGACTGAAAAAATCCCACACAGTCCATTTATAAATCCCCATCCCCATCCCCATACCTATCAGAGTTTAATTACAGAGTCATCTACTGGACATCAGAGGAACTGCAGCTTCTCTTTATTTTCCAAAAAGAAACAAATAGAATAGGAAGAACAGCTGAATCATCAGGATGTCAGAAAGTCTGTTGAACTGGGCCGGACTGGTCCCCAATGTCGTCTCTTCTTATCGGTCATTTGTGTCTTTCAAAAACAGAAACCACTGGATGCTCTCAGCTCCCAGTTCTCAGTTAGTATTTGAGTCGTATGTTTTCCTCAGAAGCCTCTCTGTTAATTTGTTGGAGATGACGTTCACATGCAGTCAGGAGCTCATGGAGGTAAACACATGCAGATTAAATTTGCTTTTATTTTGGTGAATGTGGGTGTGTGTTCATGTTGTAGATGTTTTCTGGCAGGAACTCCGTTTCTCTTCATTTTACACCTTGTCAGGATCAATTTGTCTCAGAAGGAAACACTCTGCATGTGAAATCCACCTCTGCTGAACCAGGACTGAAAATCACAAACAACAACAACACCTGTGATGTCTCAAACAACCAGCAATACCTCTAAAAACAACAACAACAACAACAAATAACAAAACTCGTCATGTCTTGAACAACACTGCACCAGGAGGAGCCCAGGGCCCGCTGCACGAGGAGGAACCCAGGGCTCTCTGCACCTGGAGGAACCCAGGGCCCGATGCACCAGGAGGAATCCAGGGCCCACAGCACCAGGAGGAACCCAGGGCCCGCAGCACCAAGGCAAACCCAGGGCCCTCTGCACCAGGAGGAACCCAGGGCCTGCAGCACCAGGAGGAACCCAGGGCCCTCTGCACCAGGAGGAACCCTGGGCCTGCAGCACCAGCAGGAATCCAGGGCCCACTGCACAAGGAGGAACCCAGGGCCCTCTGCACCAGGAGGAACCCAGGGCCCTCTGCACCAGGAGGAACCCAGGGCCCACTGCACCAGGAGGAACCCAGGGCCCTCTGCACCAGGAGGAACCCAGGGCCCACTGCACCAGGAGGAACCCAGGGCCCTCTGCACCAGGAGGAACCCAGGGCCCTCTGCACAAGGAGGAACCCAGGGCCCTCTGCACCAGGAGGAGCCCAGGGCCCGCTGCACCAGGAGGAGCCCAGGGCCCGCTGCACAAGGAGGAACCCAGGGCCCACTGCACAAGGAGGAACCCAGGACCCTCTGCACAAGGAGGAATCCAGGGTCCACTGCACCAGGAGGAACCCAGGGCCCTCTGCACCAGGAGGAACCCTGGGCCCTCTATACCAGGAGGAACCCTGGGCCCTCTATACCAGGAAGAACCCTGGGCCCTCTATACCAGGAGGAACCCTGGGCCCACTGCACCAGGAGGAACCCAGGGCCCACTGCACCAGGAGGAACCCAGGGCCCTCTATACCAGGAAGAACCCTGGGCCCTCTATACCAGGAAGAACCCAGGGCCCACTGCACCAGGAGGAACCCAGGGCCCTCTGCACCAGGAGGAACCCAGGGCCCTCTATACCAGGAGGAACCCTGGGCCCTCTATACCAGGAAGAACCCTGGGCCCTCTGCACCAGGAGGAACCCTGGGCCCTCTATACCAGGAAGAACCCAGGGCCCACTGCACCAGGAGGAACCCAGGGCCCACTGCACCAGGAGCAACCCAGGGCCCTCTATACCAGGAGGAACCCTGGGCCCGGTGCGCTAGGAGGAACCCAGGACCCTCTATACCAGGAGGAGCCCAGGGCCCTCTGCAGCAGGAGGAACCCAGGGCCCTCTGCACCAGGAGAAACCCAGGGCCCTCTGCACAAGGAGGAACCCAGGACCCTCTGCACAAGGAGGAATCCAGGGTCCACTGCACCAGGAGGAACCCAGGGCCCTCTGCACCAGGAGGAACCCATGGCCCTCTATACCAGGAGGAACCCTTGGCCCTCTATACCAGGAAGAACCCTGGGCCCTCTATACCAGGAGGAACCCTGGGCCCTCGATACCAGGAAGAACCCAGGGCCCACTGCACCAGGAGGAACCCAGGGCCCTCTGCACCAGGAGGAACCCAGGGCCCTCTATACCAGGAGGAACCCTGGGCCCTCTATACCAGGAAGAACCCTGGGCCCTCTATACCAGGAAGAACCCTGGGCCCTCTATACCAGGAAGAACCCAGGGCCCACTGCACCAGGAGGAACCCAGGGCCCACTGCACCAGGAGCAACCCAGGGCCCTCTATACCAGGAGGAACCCTGGGCCCGGTGCGCTAGGAGGAACCCAGGACCCTCTATACCAGGAGGAACCCAGGGCCCTCTGCACCAGCGTAAGGTCTGACAATCACTCTGAGGATTTCATCCTGGTACCTAACAGCAGGCCAGGTACCGTTGGCTCTGACATGGAGGTCTGTGTGACCCTCCAAGGATCCACCTCCCCAGACCACCACTGACCCATCACCAAACCAATCATGCCACATTCACCATTTCACACCTGTCAAATGTGCTCAGTGTGAACAGACTGATTTTTCATTGTTGAGTCTTTTCTTCAGTTTCTGTGTGTGTGTGTGTGTGTATCAATGTGTTACCTGACCACCGCCTACCCCGCCAAGTTCTCTACGGCCAACTAAGGGGTGCAAAACGGGCTGTTGGTGGCCAAAAAAGGCGCTACAAGGACTACACCAAAGACATTTTTAAGTGCACTACCATCAAGCCCACGCAGCCTGAAACTCTGGCACTCGACCAATCAGCCTGGCAGGCCACCTGTGCCAGAGCAACGTCACCCATACACAACAGCAATCAGCAGAGAAGGGCCGAGAGACGTTGTGGCGACCCAGCTGTTTTGACGTCATTTTCCATTCACAAATCCAGCCGTTCACGCCCATCTCTCATCTCCATTCATCCAATAACCGTACACCACCAACCCCGCGTAGTAATTCAAAACCACCCAATCACTCGTGTTTCACTACTATGGAGAAACACAGACACACCAGACACATGCTGACAACTCTTACCTGCTGCTGAATTACGTGCCGTTTAATCCATTGATTGTCGTCTCACGGTAAGAGCCAGCCACTTTAGCATCATTAGCATGCCGAGCGTTCACTTGCCTGTTGTCCCGCGGTAAACATATGATTCAATAACTCCGCAGAGTACCGAGCTCTGTGACTGCCGTGTCATCCCCGACTAACCCAGACTCTACTGATGGGAGGTATGGTGTCTGAGCCATTATTTATTAATATATTTCTCTGTATGCTTAGATTGTCAAATTGTTGTTTTCCTGGTTGTTTGTAGGGTGGGATCCGTGGTAAAACCCGGAATGGATTAATCTTTTCTGTCAAAGCTGGGGGATACGAGAATGGATTGGATTGAATTGAATGGATTGAATGGGAGGACTGGTTATATGCAATGGACTGTCGCCTAATTCAATGAACTGTAAAATACAAGGAAGAAAACTGAAACTGGTGCTGTGTTGTAAATGTTTAATTGTGAATTGTATTTTGGACTGCTCATTTAAGCAAGTGTGGTTGTGTGGGTTTAAGGTCTGTTTGTTTTGAGTTTAAAGTATTATTATTTGTCAGACCCGACTCTGACTGGCACCCCCCCTCTCTAAGACCAGCCCGTTACAACGTGCCCAGAGACAGAGCAGCCCGAATTCCCCCTACATCCGGGCTCCCTTGCCCTGACTGCGGACGGATGATTGGCTCACGTGTTGGCCTCGATAGCCACCTGAAGTGGCACAAGCAGCAACGTCGCTGAACCCTTCCCCCTCCCTGAAGCAAGCGTCATCATCGTACACGATGGACAGCTAAGAGGGATCAGTGTGTTATGTATTGTACAGTGTGTGTATTGTGTGGTGTTAGTGTATCAGTGTGTGATATATATTGAGGCAGATGTGTTGCAGGCTGCTCGATGATGCTGTGTGAAATATAAACTGCAGATAATTAAAGTGTGGAGGGACAGATGAGATGTCTGCATCGTGATGTGTTTACCGTCTTTACACAGATGTTTTATTGTTGCTGTGATGCTGCTGCTGTCAACAGATTTAGGTCAGTGTTTCCTGAAAGGAGCACAAACATGTGGAGGCGGACTGATTTGCCAACACATCCATGGTACACACACACACACACACACACACACACACACACTTTAAAATACGCACACACACTCATCAACACACACACACCTATTAACACACACACACTAACACACACACATTAACACACACACACATACATTAACACACACACACACACACACACACACGTTAACACACACACACACACAAACACTGATCTGCACTCAAACAGTAAAACATGTTAAAACATGTGAGATCAGTCCAAGTGTCAGAGCAGTGTTTCTTCTCTTCATCACAAACAGAGCGTCTCATTGGTTCGTCAGTTTATCTGTGTCAACATTAATGTTCAGCTCATTTTTATTTTTTTCATTTTTCAACTTTCCTGAAAGTTGGCGGCACGGTGGTGTGGTGGTTAGCACTGTCACCTCACAGCAAGAGGGTTGCTGGTTCGATCTCAGGTGTTGGAGCCCTTCTGTGTGGAGTTTGCATGTTCTCCCCGTGTCAGCGTGGGTTCTCTCCGGGCACTCCGGCTTCCTCCCACAGTCCAAAGACATGCAGATTGGGGACTAGGTTAATTGATAACTCTAAATTGTCCGTAGGTGTGAATGTGAGCGTGAATGGTTGTTTGTCTCTATGTGTCAGACCTGTGATAGTCTGGCGACCTGTCCAGGGTGAACCCTGCCTCTTGCCTGATGTCAGCTGGGATAGACTCCAGCCCCCCACCCTCAAGAGGATGAAGCGGTTAGAAGATGAGTGAATGGATGAATGAATGAATGAATGAATGAATGAATGAATGAATGACCTTTCCTGAAAGTTTTTGTCAGAAACGCCAACATCATGTTCAGGAACAGAAAACCACAACAGACCACAGGTTTTGTTTCAGTCACAGTATGAAAGGAAACATAATCCTCTGAGTGTCTCTGTGTGTCTCGGAGAGTCTCCGGGTGTCTCTTTGTGTCTCTGTGTGTCTCTTTGTGTCTCTGTGTGTCTCTGGGTGTCTCTAAGAGTCTCTGGGTGTCTCTTTGCATCTCTGTTTGTCTCTGAGAGTCTCTGAGAGTCTCCGGGTGTCTCTTTGTGTTTCTGTGTGTCTCTTTGTGTCTCTGTGTGTCTCTGGGTGTCTCTAAGAGTCTCTGGGTGTCTCTTTGCATCTCTGTTTGTCTCTGAGAGTCTCTGAGTGTCTCTGAGAGTCTCTCAGGGTCTCTGTGTGTCTCTGAGAGTCTCTTTGTGTCTCTGCGTGTCTCTGTGTGTCTCTGAGAGTCTCTGTGTGTCTCTGTGTGTCTCTGAGTGTCTCTGGGTGTCTCTGAGAGTCTCTATGTGTCTCTGTGTGTCTCTGTGTGTCTCTGAGAGTCCCTGTAAGTCTCTGTGTGTCTCTGAGAGTCTCTGAGTGTCTCTGTGTGTCTCTGAGAGTCTCTCAGGGTCTCTGTGTGTCTCTGAGAGTCTCTTTGTGTCTCTGTGTGTCTCTCAGAGTCTCTGAGAGTCTCTGTGTGTCTCTGTGTGTCTCTGAGTGTCTCTGGGTGTCTCTGAGAGTCTCTATGTGTCTCTGTGTGTCTCTGTGTGTCTCTGAGAGTCCCTGTAAGTCTCTGTGTGTCTCTGAGAGTCTCTGAGTGTCTCTGTGTGTCTCTGAGAGTCTCTTTGTGTCTCTGAGAGTCTCTATGTGCCTCTGAGAGTCTCTGTGTGTCTCTGGGTGTCTCTGAGAGTCTCTGTGTATCTCTGTGTGTCTCTGTGTGTCTCTGAGAGTCTCTGTGTATCTCTGTGTGTCTCTGCGTGTCTCTGAGAGTCTCCGTGTGTCTCTGAGAGTCTCTGAGAGTCCCTGTGTGTTCCGAGAGTCTCCTGGTGTCTCAGAGAGTCCCTTTGTGTCTCTGTGTGTCTCTGAAAGTCTCTGTGTGTCTCTGAAAGTCTCTGAGAGTCTCTGAGTGTCTTTGGCAGTCTCTGGTGTGTTTGGGAGTCTCTGAGTGTCTCTTAAAGTCTCAGGGTGTCTATGTGTGTCTCTGGGTGTCCCTCAGGGTCTCACCTGGAGGTCAACATGTAAAGTCTTGGTCCCGATGCTGGAGGACAGGGAGGAGGCCAACCAACAACATTTACAGAAAGTCTTTCAGACCAAATGAAAACCTGTCCAGAGTCAAAAACACGTTCACTCTGTCATCATGTCTGATTTTATACTCTGTAACGTGAACATGTGATTGTTGTGTTTTAACCAAACTATGGTTAAAAGTTAAAGATTTTTTTAATCCTCAAGGCTTCATTCTTAAGAGAGCAGGAAGGACGTGTCTAGAATGTGTGTGTGTGTGTGTGTGTGTGTGTGTGTCTCTGTTATGCCATGTTCACACTACATGACATTTCTGTCCATTCTGACAGTCACTATGTCACATTACGTGATTGTGAAGCCATAAAATCGTGCCGTGACTTGGCCGACAGACATGACAGACAACACGATGGTACACACCAGTCACCCCAGGTCATCCTTCAATGATAATGTAAAAAGTGCCACCAGATGGGCGGAGCTACATTTGAAGCACCGCACTGACGTCACTGAATCCTCCACAGGAAGTTCCTGCAAATGTTTCACAATAAATACCTGTTTAGAAAATGAAGAGATTCGCTCGCCTTCGAATTTGAAACAGAAACAGGAGGTGTTGCGAATTAAAAGTAAAATTAAAAATATAAAAATACAGAGGGAATAATAAATAATGGGCTGTTTCTAATGTAGTGTGGTTGAAATGAAGCTGGAAGCCTCTGCAGTTGTGGTCAGTGAAAGCCACTATATTTTAATTTTCTTACTTTATATCCTCCATTATGAATAAAGAACATTCTTTGCTAGCTTGATGCTAATGGCAGTACTCAGCGTCTTCATAAAGTGCCTCTGCTGTTTCCTTTTTACTCTGAGTGCTAATGTCCCTACAGGAAATATTGAAAAGGCTGGGCTGTTGTTGTCCTACAGTTTCCATGGCAACAGACCACTCTGTGCTCCTATTGGTCAAAGTGACGGCTGTGACGGGAGAAGTCATGGAAGACAAAAAGAACATCAAACATGCTAGACTTTATGTTGGGACGTTGTGAGGCGTCCCAGACATTACTTCGGTTGTCGTCTAATATGACACACTACACGAGATAAAACCATGGATTATCATGTATGACCCTCGTTCACGATCCATGCCAACACCGTACGACGCTGTGTCGGGCTGAAACCGGGCTGATATCATGTAGTGTGAACCAGGCATTACAATGTGTGTGTGTGTGTGTATGTGTGTGTGTGTTACAGTGTGTGTGTTGAAGCGCATGGTCTTAATTCATTGGTCCTTGAGTTCAGGTGTTGAGGTGTTTTTGAGCTGATGCAGACCAACATGATTGTGTGTGTCCAGGTTCTGTTAGAAGAGAACACACAACAAAGACAAGAGATGCTGAGAGAGATGACACCTCCTCTTCGTCCTGTTCCTCCTCCTCTTCCTCCTTATCGCCCCTGCAACTCCTCTCTGTGTCTCCTCTGCACCTGCCTCTCCTCACTGCTCCTCCTCCATCAGGTGAGTCTGTTTTCATCTCCTCATAAGCATCTGATATTTCAGAATTTTTGGATTAAGATGATCCAGATGATGAAATCTGGGACCAGGTGTTCAGACGTAATCTGATCAAATCTGGGTTTTATGATCAGATCAAATCCTGAAAATAAGATGTTCAAAGAAAAATAAGATTCTGAAATCACATGAGATCATGTGATCCAGTGATGGTGTAATCCAGCATTGATGTGATCCAGCGATGGTGTAATCCAGCAATGATGTGATCCAGTGATGATGTGATCCAGTGATGATATGATCCAGTGATTGTGTGATCTGGTGATGATGTGATCCAGCGATGGTGTAATCAAGCAATGATGTGATCCAGTGATGATATGATCCAGTAATGATATTATCCAGTGAAGATGTGATCCAGCGATTGTGTGATCCAATAATGATGTGATCCAGTAATGATGTGATTCAGTGATGATGTTATCCGGTGGTGATGTGATCCAGCGATGGTGTAATCCAGTGGTGATGCAATCTCGTGATGATTTAATCTGGTGATGATGTGATCCAATGATGATGTAATCCAGAAATGATGTTATCCAATGATGAAGTAATTCCGTAATTGTGTGATCCAGTGATGTGATCCAGGGATGATGTGATCCAGTGATTGTGTGATCCAGTAATGATGTTTTTCAGTGATGGTGGAATCCAATGATGATGTAATCCAGTAATGATGTGATCCAGTGATGATGTGAACCAGTAATGATGTGATCCAGTGATAATGTAATCCAGCGATGATGTGATCCAGTGATGGTGTGATCTAGTGATGATATGATCCAGTGATTGTGTGATCCGGTAATGATGTGATCTGGTGATTGTGTGATCCAGTGATGATGTACTGCAGTGATGGTGTTATCCAGTGATTGTGTGATCCACTGATCGTGGAATCCAGCAATGATGTTATACAGTGATGATGTGATCCAGTGATGATGTAATCCAGTCATGATGTCATCCAATGATGACCTAATTCAGCGATTGTGTGACCCAGCAATGATGTGGTCCAGTGATGGTGTAAGCCAGCAATTATGTAATCCAGCGATGATGTGATCCGGTGATGATGTAATCCAATGATGGTGTGATCCAGTAATGATGTGATCCAGCAATGATGTTATCCAGTGATTGTGTGATCCACTGATCGTGGAATCCAGTAATGATGTTATACAGTGATGATGTGATCCAGTGATGATGTAATCCAGTCATGATGCAATCCAGTCATGATGTCATCCAATGATGACCTAATTCAGCGACTGTGTGATCCAGCAATGATGTGGTCCAGTGATGGTGTAACCCAGCAATGATGTAATCCAGCGATGATGTGATCCGGTGATGATGTAATCCAGTGATGGTGTGAACCAGTGGTGGTGTGAGCCAGTGATGGTGTAATCCAGTCATGATGTTATCCAGTGATTGTGTAATCCATTGATGATGTGATCCAGTGATGGTTTAATCCAGTAATGATGTGATCCAGCAATGATGTGATCCGGTGATGATGTAATCCAGTGATGGTGTAACCCAGCAATGATGTAATCCAGCGATGATGTGATCCGGTGATGATGTAATCCAGTGGTGGTGTGAGCCAGTGATGGTGTAATCCAGTGATGATGTTATCCAGCAATGATGTGATCCAGTGATTGTGTAATCCATTGATGATGTGATCCAGTGATGGTTTAATCCAGTAACGATGTGATCCAGCAATGATGTTATCCAGTGATTGGGTGCTCAGGTGATGATGTGATCCAGTAATGATTAGATCCAGTGATGGTGTAATCCAGTAATTATGTTATACAGTGATGATGTGCTACAGCGATGAAGGTATCCAGTAATCATTTGATCCAGTAATGATCTGATCCAGTGATGGTGGAATCCAGTGATGATGTGATCGAGTAATAATGTTATACAGTGATGATGTGAAAAAGTGTTAATGTGAGTACACTAGTTTATACTGATCTGTTTAACAATTACTGTGATTACGAATAACAATAATAATAAGAAGAATAATTTTAATGTTGTACCCAGTTGTTGTGTTCTCTTTCACACCACTTGTGGTGATGGTTGGTAGCTGCAGTGTGGTTGTTGGCAGATGGCCTCCACTGTGATGTGTAGTCACTTTTGGACGCTGGTTATCCAGATTTATTTACCTTGAAAACATAGTTTCTGGATCACGATGATCTCCTCTGAAAAACCAGCACACCAACATGACCAAAATGACAACCAACAATCTGGTTCTGGTTCTTGTGGATCAATAAAAGGTTCTAGTTCTGGTTCTGTTCTGGTTCTAGATGAAAGAGTTTTGTGTTCTGCTGTAGCTTTAAACAGAGCTGTGCTCAGTGATTGTGGCTGACGCAGACATCAATCAATCAATCAATCAATTTTATTTATAAGCCAAATATCCAAAATCACAATTTGCCTAACAGGGCTTTACAGCATACGACATCCCTCTGTCCTTAAGACCCTCACAGCTGACCAGGGAAAACTCCCCAAAAAAAACCTTTAACGGGGAAAAAAAACGGTAGAAGCCGAGTTAGTGACATGCAGTACAGCTGAGTTAGCAAGATGCAGTAACAGGACACAAGAGAGAGAGAGAGAGAGAGAAGGAGAGAAGGTGCCCGTTGTATTATAGGGGGGTCCTCTGGCAGACTAGGCACAGTTGGTAGCGCGTCCGCCCCACGTATGAAGTTCTCTGCAGTGGCTACAGGTTCGATTCCCGCTTTCAGCCCTTTGCTTTATGTCATCTTCCCTCTCCTGAACCACTTTTATGGCTGCTCCTCAGCTGTCCTATACAGTAAAGGCCAAAAAGCCCAAAACATAACTTTGAAAAAAAAAATGTTACAAAATCATTCCTGAGTCATAAAAGTGATGTAGCTTTACAAAACAGCCTGTGACTCCAAGAATAAACAGGCTCCATCTGTTTACATGGAGTTTGCTTTTGATAATTATCAACAAAAATGATGACGTAATTTTACTTTACATGTGCTGGAACAGAGACAGAGCTGCAGGAGCAGAGATACTCATCATATGTGTCACATATGCAGATACAGACATTATAATCGCTGTGAAATACTCATATGATACTGATTTGACTGTCTATTGGCCGCTTCATGCTCACACCAGCATGAGCAGTGGGAGAGTTGCGCCAGTCCTGCGTGACTGCTGCCGCGCATCATCTGGAGATTCCAGGGCTCGCCTATGTTTTCCGCAACAGGCGCGCGGCTCTCGGCAAAAATAGACCAGGAAGCGGCCAGTAGACAGTCATATTAGTATTGGTTGAATATGCGCTCATTTTTGCGATCGCAAGATTTCCTGGTCGGACTGATAATATACATTTTGATGCATGAGGGAGGTGGGAAAGTTGGCTTATCCATAAATGTAATTAAGTGTAATGGAAACATTTAGTGAAGTCTATAAAGTAGCCAGCGACACAATATTAATATCTGTGGCACAAACTGATTTTTAATTACTGGAGGTACGCGCTCCCCTCAGCCCTGCACCTATTTTACTGGCCATAGCTAGTCTGTGGGGCAGTGGGGGCTGGGAGCCTGTTTGGCTGGCGACCACTCATTGAGTTAGAACAAAGGATACACTGTAATGCAAATAATGACTTTTCAGCCAACAACGCGGCCGACTCGACACTACACATGCCTGACAGAGTGACAGACAGGAGAACATCATGACGCCCGTGGTGATGATGCGCGATGTGTCAGTGAAACTACAGGTTTACTCAGCTTTGAAATGTGCCGGGAGTTAATCGCTTCAAATACACAAATGCAGTGAAGTTCACAAACCACCAGCAGTTTATAGAATAGGATGGACTGTCTATCAGTGGCCATACGGCAATGACCTACTGTAAAGCAGCTCTCTAATAATTAAAAAAGATGTCACACTGTGCGGAAGAGCTTAATAAGTTGACAAGAGATTTGGCACCGACAGCTGAAATGTAAACTTCTGTGATGCAAAGCTGTGTTTGCTTGTTTAAGTGTGAATCGTGTGTGATAATTAACTATATAAGCCTAAGATGTTGAACATCCCAGTGCGAGCCATCTGCTGCGCCCCGCAACCGCCTGTGAAGGCGAACGAAATCTGGAACCTTTCAGCTCAATAACATAACTTTGAAAGCACCAAGTGACTTGTTTTAACGAATTTCGTTAGATTAAAATATGTAGAACTGTAAAATATCACTTCCATGAGGCTGTTCAGTCAGACATTAACATATCACAGGCTGAAATTGGCATTTCATCCTCCCGTCCCTCCCTCTTCAGCGCACTGTAAATGATTTCTGTCCAGTAATATACAGTAGGCCTACACACACATACAGGACTCTGCGTATTGCTGGTCGCCGCATCAAATAGTGACCCGCAAATCTAAAATGCGCTACAAACAGGAAATCCACCAACTGAAAAGCAGAGTGGCTCTGCGAATCAGGCAGAGTATTAAACATTTAACTGTTAAGCAGTTCAAAATGCTAGAAAAACGCGACGCACAACTTGTTATTCATGATTAATTTTCTGGGCACAAATCACTCGGCACGCGGAGATGCGCTGGGAGCACTCTCCAAAGGTGGAGAGAGATGTGGAGGAAAAGGCAGGATGAGCAGATCCAAGAAGTTTGTGAACGAGCACTACAATAGTGTGGATGATTAAGCATAATTATATTTAAAAAAAACTGCACAGGGTGCTCTACTAGACAAGCAGTTTTTCTTACAGCAGTGTAGGCTATGTGTAGATCTAATGAACAACAAAGAAGACTCAGCAAAGCCGCAGCATGATAATGGTTGATGACCCTAATAGCTCAATAAAAGATGTTTTGTGTGGGAAGCGCACTCCCTTGTACACATTAAATACTGTAGGCATGTCACAGTACGTAGAGCCGCTGTTTTCAGACACGGTAACCAATTATAATGACTGCTCCTCCTGGTGGACTGATAAACGAGTGCAGGTAGTTTCCGCAAATGGAGCTTAGGGGCGTTACGAGTCGGCCCCGCGCCGATGACGTCATCGCGGGGGATCTCATTACAGTCACGAACCCGCCTACTGCAGAGCAGGGACCGGTCACGGACCGGCCAGGGCCCCAACACGAGATTAGGGGAAATTCGAGGCCGCTGCATCTGTATAACCACCTGTATGTATCAGAATGTATGATTTTCAGCAGTGGTCTGTGTGTCCGCTGCTGCGGTCGGAGGTAGAAATGCTCAGAAGTCTAGGGTGTTTCATTATTGTAACTTAAAGGCTTCCGAAAACATACAAGACACATTTTTAGGAAAAGTCATAGGAAGAGTAGCTTGTAGGTTTTATCTAAACAGAGTTAATTGCATTATAAAAACCTAAACGGTCTGTCAGACTGTTGTGGCGGTTCTAGCGTTATACATGCTGTGAAAAAACCAAACCACCCTCTGATTGGTTCTGTGGGTTTTTTTTTCTGAAATCTGACAGGTGACAACGACGAGAGGTTTCTGTGAAAATTTAGGATTTAAGATCAAAACGTTTTTTAGCGAGTCGTCAAAATTGAAACTGTTTCACTTCTGTCTCACCTCCACTTCATCCAGTGACCTGTATTCTTGTTACAGTTGCATTGTGGGATTTATGGTCTTTTTGCAGCTGCATTATAGGACCTGTAGTTTTGTTACAGCTGCATTATGGGACTTGCAGTCCTGTCAAAGCCTCTGTCTCTCTGACAGTTTATAGCAGCCCTTCATCTCTCACAGACTCTCCTCCTCCTCCTCCTCCTCCTCAGTCTTTGTTCTTTGTTGTTTGGCGTCTCTGTTGTTGACTTCTAATCGTTGCCAATTAAAATCTGGCTCTTGTTGATTTCATGCTGTTTTCAATCTGCAGCAGCAGCATCGTCTTTGGTTTCCTGCAGCAGCGAAACAAATCTGCAGCTCAGCGTGTCATCATTGAAAATACACACAAACACAGACAAATGATTAATAGCAGCAAGAAGCAGGAATAACCACAGAAGAAGAAACAGGTCAAAACCACAAGTCTGCAGAGACGCAGATGTTCTTTGATTCATTCATTCATCGGATGGTTCAGAAAGGAGGTTCTCAGGAGGTTCTCAGGATTTTCTCAGGATGTTCTCTGGAGGTTCTCAGGATGTTCTCGGGAGGTTCTCAGGATATTCTCAGGAGGTTCTCAGGATGTTCTTGGGAGGTTCCCTGGAGGTTCTCAGAATGTTCTCTGGAGGTTCTCAAGAGGTTCTCAGGATGTTCTCAGGATTTTCTCTGGAGGTTCTCAGGATGTTCTCAGGAGGTTCTCTGGAGGTTCGCTGAAGGTTCTCAGGAGGTTCTCGGATGGTTCTCCGGTTGTTCTCAGAATTTTCTCAGAAGGTTCTCAGAAGGTTCTCAGGATGTTCTCAGAAGGTTCTCAGTATGTTCTCTGGGGGTTCTCTGGATGTTTTCTGACATCAGAGGCTCCTCAGTTTCAACATGCGACTGACATGATAAACTAACTAACTCCTGGGTCTTAATTCATGTGGCGCCGTTGTTGTGATGAACTTCCTGTTTCTTGTTAATGAAACAAATTTACATCAAAATCTAAAAATAAGTTTGTTTCATTTCACACGTGTTGTTGTTTCACCATCTGACACACTCATTAACTTACTCAGTATGTGTGTTACAGCATGTGTGTGTTTGTGTGTTTGTGTGTGTGTGTTCTGCTGCTTTGTGAATAATAAATGATTCATCAGCTTTTATAAAATGTAAAGCAGCTCGTTACAGCAGTGTGTGTTTATGCTGTGTTTGATTATCCTGAAACTGTGTGTGTGTGTGTGTGCGTGTGTGTGTGATTTCTCAGAGGCATTGTTTAATCTCTTACCCACAATTCCCTGCTCATCTGATCCAGACCTGTGTGTGTGTTTGATGAGGTAATGAGTTCTGAATAGAGCTGGTAAGGTCACACACTAAGGGCTACAGACAGACAGAGGGAGGAGCTACGGAGACACTGTAGATATGAGGAGGTTCTGACCAGGTGTGTGAGGTCAGACCAGTTGTGTAAGGTCAGACCAGGTGTGTGAGGCTAGACCAGGTGTGTGAGGTCTGACCAGGTGTATGAGGTCAGACCTGAAGTATGGGGTCAGACCAGGTGTGTGAGGTCAGACCTGGAGTGTGAGTTCTGACCAGGTGTGTGAGGTCAGACCTGGAGTGTGAGGTCAGACCAGGTGTGTGAGGTCAGACCTGGAGTGTGGGGTCAGACCAGGTGTGTGAGGTCAGACCAGACCTTACAGAAAGCCTGACCATCACCTGACCTTCTTACAGAAAGCCTGGCCATCACCTGACCTTCTGACAGAAAGCCTGACCATCACCTGACCTTCTGACAGAAAGCCCCGAAGGCAGAGATCACACACAGCTGGGACAGAGACGACGTCTTTTTTTTTTCTCGTTTTTACGCACCCGTGTAGGGGCCGGGAAGTGTAACATAAAAATGAGCCGACACAAGATAATGTACAACAAAACGGGTGAGTTTATTCACCATCACACAAAATAGAAACAATTTTTGTAAATAAAGAAGCTTGTCTTCAGGGTGAGCCCAGGCCAAAACAATAAACAAAACAAACTATCTTTCCCAAAGTACTACCTAAATCCTATGTGAAAGAAAAGAAACAAAAATACAATCACTAAACCTAACTTCCTAAACTAAACAAAAACAGGAGAAAACAGGTCAACATAAATGGCAGCTCACCCCTACTGCTTAAAAAAACTGCAATAAAACTGCTGCTTAGCGCTGTAACGGGTCGGCAGCAGACAAACTGTTCCCTGCTCGTAGCGGCAGGACACAAACAACAAGCTCATAGTTCAAAATAAGGCTCACCGCTCTCCAGTCAAAAAAAAACAAAAAACAAAAAAAAACCACACAACAGTTCGCAAAGGCACAGGCAGGTTTGGTGTTGGGATGCAGAGGAACGCTGCTGTCAAAACGACCCTCGAGTTTGACAGATGGCCAGGGTTTAAAAAGGCCAAATAAATAAAACAGCCAATCAGCAGCAGCCACAACCACAGCCAAGCCCTCGCAGCATCCAATCGGCAGCAGCCACGACCAGCCAGAACCCACCACTCAGGGAAGGAGACGGGAGCGGCACCTGGCACAGATCCTCAGAAAAAGAAGAGGTCTTACTCTCACAGAAAAAAAGCAACATACATGCAATAAATGTCACAATATACGGCCACAGCCGTAACACTCGTAAATTCTTTAATCTCTGAAATTCAAACTTTCTTCTCGAAGTATCCCCCCTCCTCCTCCTCCCTCTGCTCCTCCCCCTCCCCTCCCTCCTCCTCCTTGTACATTTCTAATGTAAACTTGTTTCAAACAAAGACGCATTTCTGCAGGTGACTCAGTCACAGCCAGGCCCACTACATGAGTCTAAGAATTTTTTGTTGAAAACACACACACACACACACACACACACTGTGTCAGTAAAAACCTCCTGATCTGTGTTGTGCTCAGGAGCAGTTTGATAAAGTGACTCTATAAACTGAGACCAGAGCTTTATTGAACACACACACACACACACACACAGTGCTCCAGGGTGTAATTGGGTGTTTTCAGGAAGACAGCTCATAGCTCATCTTTACAGGCTTCTGCTTTATGCTACAGACACACACATACACACACACACACACACATTGAGCTCAGTCTTTATTGATAACCAGGTGATTGATTAAAGAAGCTGAAATTGAGGTAATTGACCACAGGAGCCATTACAGTGTGTGTGTGTGTGTGTGTGTGTGTGTGTGTGTGTGTGTGAGATGTTCAGGTGTCGTCAGACGTTATAGATACAGAGTCATGTGACAGTTTGGGCCCAGCAATTTACTTTTACCGTGAGTTTCAGATGAAGTGATCTCCAACAGACGTGACATTAAAGATGAGTTAGTTAGTTTTGTAAAATTTTAGAGTAAAAAAAAAAAGAAAGGAGCACCATCAGGAAGTTTGAACAGTGAGACAGCTGAGCAGTGAGACAGCTGTCCCCAGGGTCTCTTGTTGACAGTGATGGTGAGGACAGAGCAGGTGACTCCTGACAGCTTGACCCAACACTCAGCAGCCATGGCCTCCTCTAAACAGCTGCCTGCACTCTGAACACTCAAAGACCTGATGAAGACTAGAGGAAGATAGCAAAGTGTTTTCAGGGAGCTGTTCCCTCACTTGGTCATGTCATTAAGAAATGGATGTTAACAGGAACTGTGGAGGTCAAAGCGAAAGCTTTATGAGAGAGCTGCTCGTAGGATCGTTGGAAAGGAAGTGTGGTGGTGCACTGTTCTACTGTGCAGACACACCTGGACAGGCATGACCTTCATGGAAGAGTCATCAGAAGAAAACCTTTCCTGTGTCCTCACCACAGCTGAAGATTTGGCCACGACCCTCACAGTCCCCCGACCTAAACATCATTAAACATCTGTGGATAGAGATCAAAGAGCAGAGCATGAAGACGGCCGAAGAAGAAATCCTCCAAACAAGAACTGAAAGGCTCTGAGCTGGATTCAAACAGGGTTTAGAAGAAGGGGGCACTACTGAGCACTGACCATGCAGGGGGCCCAAACTTTGGCTTCAGGCCCTTTTTGTTTTCTGTTAAAAGGTGAAATCAAAAAGCTTAACCTTGATTAAAATATTCAAGAAATGTCTCATCTTTAACTTAATGACTTCTGGAGATGAGTTCATCTTCTAATCGAACTACTCACAGGAAATTAAGTTTGGACCAAACTTTACCTGTGACTGTAGGTGTCATTAGATCATATATTTAGGTGTCATTAGATCACATATTTAGGTGTCATTAGATCATATATTTACGTGTCAGTAGATCATATTTTTAGGTGTCATTAGATCATATATTTAGGTGTCAGTAGATCACATATTTAGGTGTCATTAGAAGATATATTTAGGAATCAGGTGTCATTAGATCATATATTTAGGTGTCAGTAGATCACATATTCAGGTGTCATTAGATCATATATTTAGGTGTCATTAGATCATATATTTAGGTGTCAGTAGATCACATATTTAGGTGTCATTAGATAACATATTTAGGATTCAGGTGTCAGTAGATCATATATTTAGGTGTCAGTAGATCACATATTCAGGTGTCATTAGATCATATATTTAAGTGTCAGTGGATCACATATTTAGGTGTCAGTAGATCACATATTCAGGTGTCATTAGATCATATATTTAAGTGTCAGTGGATCACATATTTAGGTGTCAGTAGATCACATATTTAGGATTCAGGTGTCAGTAGATCATATGTTTAGGTGTCAGTAGATCATATATTTAGGTGTCATTAGATCACATATTTAGGATTCAGGTGTCAGTAGATCATATATTTAGGTGTCAGTAGATCCCATTTAGGTGTCATTAGATCACATATTTAGGTGTCAGTAGATCACATATTTAGGATTCAGGTGTCAGTAGATCACATTTAGGTGTCATTAGAGCACATATTTAGGATTCAGGTGTCAATAGATCACATATTTAGGTGTCATTAGATCACATATTTATGATTCAGGTGTCAGTAGATCACATATTTAGGTGTCATTAGATCACATATTTAGGATTCAGGTGTCATTAGATCACATATTTAGGTGTCAGTAGATCACATATTTAGGATTCAGGTGTCATTAGATCACATATTTAGGATTCAGGTGTCAGTAGATCATATATTTAGCTGTCATTAGATCACATATTTAGGATTCAGGTGTCAGTAGATCACATATTTAGGATTCAGGTGTCATTAGATCACATATTTAGGATTCAGGTGTCAGTAGATCATATATTTAGCTGTCATTAGATCACATATTTAGGATTCAGGTGTCAGTAGATCACATATTTAGGATTCAGGTGTCATTAGATCACATATTTAGGATTCAGGTGTCAGTAGATCATATATTTAGCTGTCATTAGATCACATATTTAGGATTCAGGTGTCAGTAGATCACATATTTAGGATTCAGGTGTCATTAGATCACATATTTAGGATTCAGGTGTCAGTAGATCATATATTTAGCTGTCATTAGATCACATATTTAGGATTCAGGTGTCAGTAGATCATATATTTAGCTGTCATTAGATCACATATTTAGGATTCAGGTGTCAGTAGATCACATATTTAGGATTCAGGTGTCATTAGATCACATATTTAGGATTCAGGTGTCAGTAGATCATATATTTAGCTGTCATTAGATCACATATTTAGGATTCAGGTGTCAGTAGATCACATATTTAGGATTCAGGTGTCAGTAGATCATATATTTAGCTGTCATTAGATCACATATTTAGGATTCAGGTGTCAGTAGATCACATATTTAGGATTCAGGTGTCAGTAGATCACATATTTAGGATTCAGGTGTCAGTAGATCATATATTTAGCTGTCATTAGATCACATATTTAGGATTCAGGTGTCAGTAGATCACATATTTAGGATTCAGGTGTCATTAGATCACATATTTAGGATTCAGGTGTCAGTAGATCATATATTTAGCTGTCATTAGATCACATATTTAGGATTCAGGTGTCAGTAGATCACATATTTAGGATTCAGGTGTCATTAGATCACATATTTAGGAATCAGGTGTCAGTAGATCATATATTTAGCTGTCATTAGATCACATATTTAGGATTCAGGTGTCATTAGATCACATATTTGGGATTCAGGTGTCAGTAGATCACATATTTAGGATTCAGGTGTCAGTAGATCATATATTTAGAATTCAGGTGTCAGTAGATCATATATTTAGGTGTCAGTAGATGTGTGTATGAAGAATGATCTCTGGTTTTGTCTCAGATTTTCTCATCAACCTGTTTTTCATTTGTCTCGTTTGTCAGAATCAACAGTTTTGGTGATTTTACAAAAAAAGAAACCTTTGATCTCTGTTTTATTTAGTTTCATTTTTACTTCCCATTAGAATCTTTTTTCCTCTGCATCAGAACAAACCAGTAGATGACCCTGCTGAGACATTTGTATTATCAGTTTTCAAACAAATCAAAACAGAAGAAAAAAAATATAGAGTCAAAGTAACTGTATTAAAATCTCTGTTAAATTAGTTTTAATAATGTGTCGTAATTATTCTGAGTGATTTAAACTGGCACATTATAATTTAACTCTTTTATTTATCTTATTATTATATCTTATTATTATTATTATTATTATTAGGCTATTATTATTATTAGTAGTAGTAGTACTAGTAGTAGTATTAGTACTATTAGTGTTTGTGTAATTAATGTCTCTGAGAGGAGGAGTCAGTTTATATCTGGTGACACAGAGACAAAAATACCAAAATAAAAATAGTTAAAAACAGATTTTTTTTCTCAGCTGCTGATAAAAAAAATCATCTTCATTTATTTATTTATCATTTCGTTCCTGCAGATTAATAAATAAAAGACAAATGTGAATAAAACATGAATGAAAAGGTAAAACCACTGTAGTTTTAAATTTTTAAATCATAAAGAAAGTCAGGGAGTTCATATCCGTCATAAAAACATCAGATCAAACTGACGACACTCCTCCTTCTGCTGCTGCTGTTATTGATCATTGATTGGACTGTGGGAGGATTATTGATCGGTTAGTCAGATTTCTGTGGGTTTGATCAGTAACATAACGCTTTTTTACTTAAAAATATGTTAACATCAAATTCAGAGTATAAACAGTGATGAATAAATTAATCAGATTATGGATCTTGAGGGGAAGTTGATGTTACAGCAGCACAGACACAATAAGATTCTTAAATAGATGAACGTTATATAGTTTATCAGTCTTAAACATGATGTTGTATTAAGACATGAGGGGATAATGGTCTTATTCAAAGCAAACCTTGTTCACTACTCCAATAAATAGGATGAACCTCAATTACTGAAGACGTTAATAATAATAATGTTAATAATAATAACGTAGACTAATGTCGCGCCTTTCAAGAGACCCAAGAACGCTTTACAACAACAAAAATAACAATCTGGAAACCAAGAGCCAGAGTGAACAGGTGTCTTTTCAGTGCAGACTGTCTAGTCTTGGCGCCTGACGAATCTCTGTGGGGAGAGAGTTACTGAGGACCGCAGCCTGAAGGACGGAGCTGATGCTGAGAGGACCTCAAATGATCACTGTCATAACTACTTCCTGCAGCTGGTGTGTTAGATATGTCATCCTGTGGCGTCTGAAGGACGAACTACTGAAGGGTCACACTCAGTGCCGATGTACTGAAGCTCCTGACTCTCTCGTCAGAGGAAGGACTGCTTCCTCTTTTACTCCCGTCAGCTCAATGGTCCCGTGATTGCAGCCTTTCAAAATATGTGGGGAATGCAGAACTTTGGGGACGGTACTTTTCACGGCAAATGTACGAACTGTTTGTGAGAACAGTGTGGTGGCATAGTCAGACAGAAACCTGTTGTGGCATCTGAATTTCTTTCACACCGTAGTCACCTGTACGTCAGAACAAAGCTTAGAACCTGGAACCTTTTTATCTGTATTTGTAGGAAGATGAAAAGTTCTGTTTGAGATGAATGTTTTTATGTGATCTCTAACGTCCTCTTTCGTGCCAGCTCTGTCTTTGTCATCCTCTTTCCTCTGCCACGATGGCACTGACACAACGTTCTGCACCCAGTACCTGTCAGTGCTGCAGAGATGATCTTTGTTGACACCTGGACTCACAGAATAAAACCAATCAACAAAGCTCAGGTCATGAACAAACCGTCCTTAAGTTATGTAACTTATTTTCATTAGGTTAATGGAGACATTTCAGAGTGATCGTACGTCTTTACTTTATTATCTGAAGACTGAAAGTAGTTTCAAATGTGAAGAAATAATAAACAATGGAATATTTTTCATTCAGAGGGTTCACAGTTCTCTTTTTATTTTTCAGAACAACGGTGGTCAAATCCTGTTTTCACCACTTAAAAAAATACAGATGCTGGCGCTACAGACACTATAGAGCTACAGACACTACAGATACTACAGAGCTACAGACACTACAGACACTTCAGACACTACAGATGATACAGACACTACAGATGATTCAGACACTACAGAAACTACAGATGATATAGACACTACAGATGATATAGACACTACAGACGATACAGATACTACAGATGTTACAGACACTACAGATGTTACAGACACTACAGATGATACAGACACTACAGATACTACAGACACTACAGATGATATAGACACTACAGATGTTACAGACACTTCAGATGATAAAGACACTACAGATACTACAGACACTACAGATGATACAGACACTACAGAATGATTCAGACACTACAGAAACTACAGATGTTACAGACACTACAGATGTTACAGACACTACAGATACTACAGACACTACAGATGATACAGACACTACAGATGATTCAGACACTACAGAAACTACAGATGATACAGACACTACAGATGATATAGACACCACAGATACTACAGACACTACAGACACTACAGATGTTACAGACACTACAGATGATACAGACACTACAGATGCTACAGACACTACAGATGATACAGACACTACAGAAACTACAGATGATACAGACACTACAGATGATATGGACACTACAGATGATATAGACACTACAGACGATACAGATACTACAGACACTACAGACACTACAGATGTTACAGACACTACAGATGATACAGACACTACAGATACTACAGACACTACAGATGATATAGACACTACAGATGATACAGACACTACAGATGATACAGACACTACAGATGATATAGACACTACAGATGATACAGACACTACAGACACAACAGATGATACAGACACTACAGATGATACAGACACTACAGATGATATAGACACTACAGATGATACAGATACTACAGACACTACAGATGATACAGACACTACAGATGATACAGATACTACAGACACTACAGATGATACAGACACTACAGATGATACAGACACTACAGACACTACAGATGATACAGACACTACAGATGATACAGATACTACAGACACTACAGATGATACAGACACTACAGATACTACAGACACTAAAGATGATACAGACACTACAGATGATAAAAACACTACAGATGATACAGATACTACAGACACTACAGACACTACAGATGATACAGACACTACAGATGATACAGACACTACAGATGATACAGATACTACAGACACTACAGACACTACAGATGATACAGACACTACAGATGATACAGATACTACAGACACTACAGATGATACAGACACTACAGATACTACAGACACTACAGATGATACAGACACTACAGATGATATAAACACTACAGATGATACAGATACTACAGACACTACAGACACTACAGATGATACAGACACTACAGATGATGCAGACACTAAAGATGATATAGACACTACAGATGATACAGATACTACAGATACTACAGACACTAAAGATGATACAGACACTACAGATGATAAAAACACTACAGATGATACAGATACTACAGACACTACAGACACTATAGATGATACAGACACTACAGATGATACAGATACTACAGACACTACAGATGATACAGACACTACAGATACTACAGACACTACAGATGATACAGACACTACAGATGATACAGATACTACAGACACTACAGATGATACAGACACTACAGATACTACAGACACTACAGATGATATAAACACTACAGATGATACAGATACTACAGACACTACAGATGATACAGACACTACAGATGATACAGACACTACAGATGATATAGACACTACAGATGATACAGACACTACAGATGACACAGACACTACAGATGATACAGACACTACAGATGATACAGACACTACAGATGATACAGACACTACAGATGATACAGACACTACAGATGATACAGACACTACAGATGATACAGACACTACAGATGATACAGACACTACAGACACTACAGACACTACAGATGATACAGACACTACAGATGATACAGACACTACAGACACTACAGATGATACAGACACTACAGACACTACAGATGATACAGACACTACAGATGATACAGACACTACAGATGATACAGACACTACAGATGATACAGACACTACAGACACTACAGATGATACAGACACTACAGATGATATAGACACTACAGATGATACAGATACTACAGACACTACAGATACTACAGATGTTACAGACACTACAGATGTTACAGACACTACAGATGATACAGACACTACAGATGATACAGACACTACAGATGATACAGACACTACAGATGATATAGACACTACAGACGATACAGATACTACAGACACTACAGATACTACAGATGTTGCAGACACTACAGATGTTACAGACACTACAGATGATATAGACATTACAGATGATACAGACACTACAGATGATACAGACACTACAGATGATACAGACACTACAGACACTACAGATATACAGACACTACAGATGATACAGACACTACAGACACTACAGATGATACAGACACTACAGATGATACAGACACTACAGATGATACAGACACTACAGACACTACAGATGATACAGACACTACAGATGATACAGACACTACAGATGATACAGACACTACAGATGATACAGACACTACAGATGATACAGATACTACAGACACTACAGACACTACAGATGTTACAGACACTACAGATGATATAGACATTACAGATGATACAGATACTACAGACACTACAGATGTTACAGACACTACAGATGATACAGACACTACAGATACTACAGACACTACAGATTACAGAGACACTACAGATGTTACAGACACTACAGATTACAGAGACACTACACATGATACAGACACTACAGACGATACAGATACTACAGACACTACAGACACTACAGATGTTACAGACACTACAGATGATACAGACACTACAGATACTACAGACACTACAGATTACAGAGACACTACAGATGATACAGACACTACAGATGATATAGACACTACAGATGATACAGACTACAGATGATATAGACACTACAGATGATACAGACACTACAGAAACTACAGATGATACAGACACTAGAGATGATATAGACACTACAGATGATATAGACACTACAGACGATACAGATACTACAGACACTACAGACACTACAGATGTTACAGACACTACAGATGATACAGACACTACAGATACTACAGACACTACAGATGATATAGACACTACAGATGTTACAGACACTTCGGATGATACAGACACTACAGATGATACAGACACTACAGATGATACGAACACTACAGATGATATAGACACTACAGACGATACAGATACTACAGACACTACAGACACTACAGATGATACAGACACTACAGATACTACAGACACTACAGACACTACAGATGATACAGACACTACAGATGATGCAGACACTACAGATGATATAGACACTACAGATGATACAGATACTACAGACACTACAGACACTACAGATGATACAGATGTTACAGACACTACAGATGATACAGAAACTACAGATGATACAGATGATACAAACACAGATACAGACACTACAGATGATACAGACACTACAGATGATACAGACACTACAGACACTACAGATGATACAGACACTACAGATGATACAGACACTACAGATGATACAGACACTACAGATGATACAGACACTACAGACACTACAGATGATACAGACACTACAGATGATACAGACACTACAGATGATACAGACACTACAGATGATACAGACACTACAGATGATACAGACACTACAGATGATACAGACACTACAGATACTACAGACACTACAGATGATACAGACACTACAGATGATACAGACACTACAGATGATACAGATACTACAGACACTACAGACACTACAGATGATACAGACACTACAGACACTACAGATGATACAGACACTACAGATGATACAGACACTACAGATGATACAGACACACTACAGACACTACAGATGATACAGACACTTCAGATGATACAGACACTACAGATGATACAGACATTACATACACTACAGATGATACAGACATTACATACACTACAGATAATACAGACACTACAGATGATACAGACACTACAGATGATACAGACACTACAGATGATACAGACACTACAGACACTACAGATGATACAGACACTACAGATGATACAGACACTACAGATGATACAGACACTACAGATGATACAGACACTACAGATGATACAGACACTACAGATGATACAGACACTACAGATGATACAGACACTATACAGACACTACAGATGATACAGACACTACAGATGATACAGACACTACAGATGATACAGACACTACAGATACTACAGACACTACAGATGATACAGACACTACAGATGATACAGATACTACAGACACTACAGATGATACAGACACTACAGATACAGACACTACAGATGATACAGACACTACAGACACTACAGATGATACAGACACTACAGATGATATAGACACTACAGATGATACAGATACTACAGACACTACAGACACTACAGATGATACAGACACTACAGATGATGCAGACACTACAGATGATATAGACACTACAGATGATACAGATACTACAGACACTACAGACACTACAGATGATACAGACACTACAGATGATACAGACACTACAGATGATACAGACACTACAGATGATACAGACACTACAGATGATACAGACACTACAGATGATACAGACACTACAGATGATACAGACACTACAGATGATACAGACACTACAGATGATACAGACACTACAGATGATACAGACACTGATACAGACACTACAGATGATACAGACACTACAGATGATACAGACACTACAGACACTACAGACACTACAGATGATACAGACACTACAGACACTACAGACACTACAGATGATACAGACACTACAGATGATATAGACACTACAGACACTACAGATGATACAGACACTACAGATGATACAGACACTACAGACACTACAGATGTTACAGACACTACAGATGATACAGACACTACAGATGATATAGACACTACAGACGATACAGATACTACAGACACTACAGATACTACAGATGTTGCAGACACTACAGATGTTACAGACACTACAGATGATATAGACATTACAGATGATACAGATACTACAGACACTACAGATGTTACAGACACTACAGATGATACAGACACTACAGATACTACAGACACTACAGATTACAGAGACACTACAGATGTTACAGACACTACAGATTACAGAGACACTACAGATGATACAGACACTACAGACACTACAGATGATACAGACTACAGATGATATAGACACTACAGATGATACAGACACTACAGAAACTACAGATGATACAGACACTACAGATGATATAGACACTACAGACGATACAGATACTACAGACACTACAGACACTACAGATGTTACAGACACTACAGATGATACAGACACTACAGATACTACAGACACTACAGATTACAGAGACACTACAGATGATACAGACACTACAGACACTACAGATGATACAGACTACAGATGATATAGACACTACAGAAACTACAGATGATACAGACACTAGAGATGATATAGACACTACAGATGATATAGACACTACAGACGATACAGATACTACAGACACTACAGACACTACAGATGTTACAGACACTACAGATGATACAGACACTACAGATACTACAGACACTACAGATGATATAGACACTACAGATACTACAGACACTACAGATGATATAGACACTACAGAAACTACAGATGATACAGACACTAGAGATGATATAGACACTACAGATGATATAGACACTACAGACGATACAGATACTACAGACACTACAGACACTACAGATGTTACAGACACTACAGATGATACAGACACTACAGATACTACAGACACTACAGATGATACAGACACTACAGATACTACAGACACTACAGATGATACAGACACTACAGACACTACAGATGATACAGACACTACAGATGATACAGACACTACAGATGATATAGACACTACAGATGATACAGACACTACAGATGATACAGACACTACAGACACTACAGACACTACAGATGATACAGACACTACAGATGATACAGACACTACAGATGATACAGACACTACAGATGATACAGACACTACAGATGATGATACAGACAGACTACAGATGATACAGACACTACAGACTACAGATACAGACACTACAGATGATACAGACACTACAGATGATACAGATACAGATGATACAGAGATGATACAGACACTACAGAAACTACAGATGATACAGACACTAGAGATGATATAGACACTACAGATGATATGACACTACAGACACTACAGATGATACAGACACTACAGACAGATACAGATACTATACAGACACTACAGACACTACAGATGATACAGACACTACAGATGATACAGACACAGACATGACTACAGACACTACAGATGATACAGATGACTACAGACACTACAGACAGATGATACTAGACACTACAGATGATATAGACACTACAGACGATACAGAGACACTACAGACAGAGACACTACAGACACTACAGATGATACAGACACTACAGACACTACAGATGACACTACAGATGATACACTACAGATGATACAGACACAGACACTACAGATGATACAGATGTTACAGACACTACAGATGATACAGACACTACAGATGATACAGATGATACAGACACTACAGATGATACAGACACTACAGATACAGACACTACAGATACAGATACAGACAGACACTACAGATGATACAGACACTACAGATGATACAGACACTACAGATGATACAGACACTACAGATGATACAGACATTACATACACTACAGATGATACAGACACTACAGACACTACAGATAATACAGACACTACAGATGATATACAGACACTACAGATGATACAGATACTACAGATGATACAGACACTACAGACACTACAGATGATACAGATACTACTACAGACACTACAGACACTACAGATGATACAGACACTACAGATGATACAGACACTACAGATGATACAGATACTACAGACACTACAGATGATACAGACACTACAGATGATACAGACACTACAGACACTACAGATGATACAGACACTACAGATGATACAGACACTACAGATGATACAGATACTACAGACACTACAGATGATACAGACACTACAGACACTACAGATGATACAGACACTACAGATGATACAGACACTACAGATGATACAGATACTACAGACACTACAGACACTACAGATGTTACAGATATTACATACACTACAGATGATACAGACACTACAGATGATACAGACACTACAGACACTACAGACACTACAGATGATACAGACACTACAGATGATACAGACACTACAGATGATACAGACACTACAGATGATACAGACACTACAGACACTACAGATACAGACACTACAGATACAGACACTACAGACAGACTACAGATGATACAGACACTACAGATGATATAGACACTACAGACACTACAGACAGACACTACAGACACACTACAGATGATACAGACACTACAGATGATACAGACATACAGATGACAGACACTACAGATGATACAGACATTACATACAGACACTACAGATGATACAGACACTACAGATGATACAGACACTACAGATGATTACAGACACTACAGATGATACAGACACAGACACTACAGACACTACAGACTACAGATAATACAGACACTACAGATGATACAGACACTACAGACACTACAGACACTACAGATGATACAGACACTACAGATGATACAGACACTACAGACACTACAGATGATACAGACACTACAGATGATACAGACACTACAGACACTACAGACACTACAGATGATACAGACACTACAGATGATACAGACATTACATACACTACAGATAATACAGACACTACAGATGATACAGACACTACAGACACTACAGACACTACAGATGATACAGACACTACAGATGATACAGACACTACAGACACTACAGATGATACAGACACTACAGACACTACAGATGATACAGACACTACAGACACTACAGACACTACAGATGATACAGACACTACAGATGATACAGACACTACAGATGATACAGATACTACAGATGTTACAGACATTACATACACTACAGATGATACAGACACTACAGATACTACAGACACTACAGATGATACAGACACTACAGATGATACAGACACTACAGATGACACTACAGATGATACAGATGTTACAGACACTACAGATGATACAGACACTACAGATGATACAGACACTACAGACACTACAGATGTTACAGACATTACATACACTACAGATGATACAGACACTACAGATACTACAGACACTACAGATGATACAGACACTACAGACACTACAGATGATACAGATGTTACAGACACTACAGATGATATAAACACTACAGACACTACAGATGATACAGACACTACAGATGATACAGACACTACAGACACTATAGATGATACAGATGATACAGACACTACAGACACTACAGATGATACAGATGATACAGACAGTACAGATGATACAGACACTACAGACACTACAGATGATACAGATGTTACAGACGCTACAGATGATACAGACACCACAGATGATACAGACACTACAGATGATACAGATACTACAGATGATACAGATACTACAGACACTACAGATGATACAGACACTACAGATACTACAGACACTACAGATGATACAGACACTACAGATGATACAGACACTACAGATGATACAGATACTACAGACACTACAGATGATACAGACACTACAGACACTACAGATGATACAGATGTTACAGACACTACAGATGATATAAACACTACAGACACTACAGATGATACAGACACTACAGATGATACAGACACTACAGACACTACAGATGATACAGACACTACAGACACTATAGATAATACAGATGACACAGACACTACAGACACTACAGATGATACAGACACTACAGATGATACAGACACTACAGACACTACAGATGATACAGATGATACAGACACTACAGACACTACAGATGATACAGATGATACAGACAGTACAGATGATACAGACACTACAGACACTACAGATGATACAGATGTTACAGACGCTACAGATGATACAGACACCACAGATGATACAGACACTACAGATGATACAGACACTACAGATGATACAGATACTACAGACACTAAAGTTGATACAGACACTACAGATGATACAGACACTACAGATGATACAGATACTACAGACACTACAGATAATACAGACACTACAGATACTACAGACACTACAGATGATACAGACACTACAGATGATATAAACACTACAGATGATACAGATACTACAGATGATATAAACACTACAGATGATACAGATACTACAGACACTACAGACACTACAGATGATACAGACACTACAGATGTTACAGACACTACAGATGATATAGACACTACAGATGATACAGATACTACAGACACTACAGATGATACAGACACTACAGACACTACAGATGATACAGACACTACAGATGATATAGACACTACAGATGATACAGATACTACAGACACTACAGATGATACAGACACTACAGACACTACAGATGATACAGACACTACAGATGATATAGATACTACAGATGATACAGACATTACATACACTACAGATAATACAGACACTACAGATGATACAGACACTACAGATGATACAGATACTACAGACACTACAGACACTACAGATATTACAGACACTACAGATGATACAGACACTACAGATACTACAGACACTACAGATGATACAGACACTACAGATGATACACACACTACAGACACTACAGATGATACAGACACTACAGATGATACAGACACTACAGATGATACAGATGTTACAGACACTACAGATGATACAGACACTACAGATGATACAGACACTACAGACACTACAGATGATACAGACACTACAGATGATACAGACACTACAGATGATATAGACACTACAGATGATACAGACACTACAGATGATACAGACACTACAGATGATATAGACACTACAGATGATACAGATACTACAGATGATACAGACATTACAGATGATACAGACACTACAGATGATATAAACACTACAGATGATACAGATACTACAGACACTACAGACACTACAGATACTACAGACACTACAGATGATATACACACTACAGATGTTACAGACACTACAGATGATACAGACACTACAGATGATACAGATACTACAGACACTACAGACACTACAGATGATACAGACACTACAGATGATATAAACACTACAGATGATACAGATACTACAGACACTACAGACACTACAGATGATACAGACACTACAGATGATACAGACACTACAGACGATACAGATACTACAGACACTACAGACACTACAGATACTACAGATACTACAGACACTACAGATGATACAGACACTACAGATGATACAGATACTACAGACACTACAGATGATACAGACACTACAGATACTACAGACACTACAGATGATACAGACACTACAGATACTACAGACACAACAGATGATACAGACACTACAGATGATATAAACACTACAGATGATACAGATACTACAGACACTACAGACACTACAGATGATACAGACACTACAGATGATACAGACACTACAGATGATACAGACACTACAGACACTACAGACACTACAGATGATACAGACACTACAGATGATACAGACACTACAGATGATACAGACATTACATACACTACAGATAATACAGACACTACAGATGATACAGACACTACAGATGATACAGACACTACAGATGATACAGACACTACAGATACTACAGACACTACAGATGATACAGACACTACAGATGATATAAACACTACAGATGATACAGATACTACAGACACTACAGACACTACAGATGATACAGACACTACAGATGATATAGACACTACAGATGATACAGATACTACAGACACTACAGACACTACAGATGATACAGACACTACAGATGATACAGACACTACAGATGATACAGACATTACATACACTACAGATAATACAGACACTACAGATGATACAGACACTACAGATGATACAGACACTACAGATGATACAGACACTACAGATGATACAGACACTACAGATGATACAGACACTACAGATGATTACAGACACTACAGATGATACAGACACTACAGACACTACAGATGATACAGACACTACAGATGATACAGACACTACAGATGATACAGACACTACAGATGATACAGACACTACAGATGATACAGACACTACAGACACTACAGACACTACAGATGATACAGACACTACAGATGATACAGACACTACAGACACTACAGATGATACAGACACTACAGATGATACAGACACTACAGATGATACAGACACTACAGATGATACAGACACTACAGACACTACAGATGATACAGACACTACAGATGATACAGACACTACAGACACTACAGATGATACAGATGATACAGACACTACAGATGATACAGACACTACAGACACTACAGATGATACAGACACTACAGATGATACAGATACTACAGATGATACAGATACAACAGACACTACAGATGATACAGACACTACAGATGACTACAGACACTACAGATGATACAGACACTACAGATGATACAGACACTACAGATGATACAGACACTACAGATGATACACAGACACTACAGATGATACAGACACTACAGATGACAGATGATATAGACACTACAGATGACACTACAGATACAGACACTACAGATGACACAGACACTACAGATGATATAGACACTACAGATGATATAGACACTACAGATGTTACAGACACTACAGATGACACAGACACTACAGATGATATAGACACTACAGATGTTACAGACACTACAGATGACACAGACACTACAGATGTTACAGACACTACAGATGTTACAGACACTACAGACACTACAGATGTTACAGACACTACAGACACTACAGATGATACAGATGTTACAGACACTACAGACACTACAGATGATATAGACACTACAGATGTTACAGACACTACAGATGATACAGACACTACAGATGTTACAGACACTACAGATGATACAGACACTACAGACACTACAGATGATACAGATGTTACAGACACTACAGACACTACAGATGATACAGACACTACAGATGATACAGACACTACAGATGTTACAGACACTACAGACACTACAGATGATACAGATGTTACAGACACTACAGACACTACAGATGTTACAGACACTACAGATGACACAGACACTACAGATGTTACAGACACTACAGATGTTACAGACACTACAGACACTACAGATGATACAGATGTTACAGACACTACAGACACTACAGATGATACAGACACTACAGATGATACAGACACTACAGATGATACAGACACTACAGACACTACAGATGATACAGATACTACAGATGATACAGACACTACAGATGATACAAACACTACAGACATTGGAGACACTACAAACACACACACACACACATTAACACAAACACAAGTGACACAGTTCAGTGTGTGTTTTTTTATGAATAATTGAGGAGGTGAATGTTGATGTTTGAAGTTTAAAGTTTGAAGAAAAAAGCTGATTCATGACAAACTTAACCTCTTCATCCTCATCTTCATCCTCACCTTCATCCTCATCTCCACCCCCTTGATCCTCACCTCCTACCCTCGTCATCTTCATCATCTTCATCCCTCCTCTCCTTTGTCTCCTTTTCTTTTCCTCTCATTGCTTCATCAGCTGTTTCCTCTCAGGTGTCTGGGGGACTGTTAGTGTGTCTTTCAGTGTGTGTGTGTGTGTGTGTGATCCATCTCAGCCTTGAGCAGTAATGAACTAATTGGAGGTTTCCCCTCGAGATGCTGATATACCGACTTTCTGTGCGTGTGTTCCTGCTGATGTTTGCAGTACATTGTGAGTACAAAATGCTTAACCACGGATGTGGGGACCAAACGCTTAACCAGGGCTGTGGGGACCAAACGCTTAACCAGGGCTGTGGGGACCAAACTCTAAACCAGGGCTGTGAGTACCAAACTCTAAACCAGGGCTGTGAGTACCAAACTCTAAACCAGAGCTGTGGGGCCCAAACTCTTAAGCAGGGCTGTGGGGACCAAACTCTTAAGCAGGGCTGTGGGGACCAAACTCTAAACCAGAGCTGTGGGGCCCAAACTCTTAAGCAGGGCTGTGGGGACCAAACTCTAAACCAGGGCTGTGGGGCCCAAACGCTTAACCAGGGCTGTGGGGACCAAACTCTAAACCAGGGCTTTGGGGCCCAAACGCTTAACCAGGGCTGTGGGGACCAAACTCTAAACCAGGGCTTTGGGGCCCAAACGCTTAACCAGGGCTGTGGGGACCAAACTCTTAAGCAGGGCTGTGGGGACCAAACTCTAAACCAGGGCTGTGGGGACGAAATGCTTAACCAGGGTTGTGGGGACCAAATGCTTAACCAGGGCTGTGGGGACCAAACTCTTAAGCAGGGCTGTGGGGACCAAACTCTAAACCAGGGTTGTGGGGACCAAATGCTTAACCAGGGCTGTGGGGACCAAACTCTTAAGCAGGGCTGTGGGGACCAAACTCTAAACCAGGGCTGTGGGGCCCAAACGCTTAACCAGGGCTGTGGGGACCAAACTCTAAACCAGGGCTTTGGGGCCCAAACGCTTAACCAGGGCTGTGGGGACCAAACTCTAAACCAGGGCTTTGGGGCCCAAACGCTTAACCAGGGCTGTGGGGACCAAACTCTTAAGCAGGGCTGTGGGGACCAAACTCTAAACCAGGGCTGTGGGGACGAAATGCTTAACCAGGGTTGTGGGGACCAAATGCTTAACCAGGGCTGTGGGGACCAAACTCTTAAGCAGGGCTGTGGGGACCAAACTCTAAACCAGGGCTGTGGGGACCAAATGCTTAACCAGGGCTGTGAGTACCGAACTCTTAACTATGGCTGTGGGGACCAAACGCTTAACCAGGGCTGTGGGGACCAAACGCTTAACCAGGGCTGTGGGGACCAAACTCTTAACTATGGCTGTGGGGACCAAACGCTTAACCAGGGCTGTGGGGACCAAACTCTTAACCAGGGCTGTGGGGACCAAACTCTAAACCAGGGTTGTGGGGACCGAACTCTAAACCAGGGCTGTGGGGACCAAACTCTTAACCAGGGCTGTGGGGACCAAACTCTTAACCAGGGTTGTGGGGACCGAACTCTAAACCAGGGCTGTGGGGACCAAACTCTTAACCAGGGCTGTGGGGACCGAACTCTAAACCAGGGCTGTGGGGACCAAACTCTTAACCAGGGTTGTGGGGACCGAACTCTAAACCAGGGCTGTGGGGACCAAACTCTTAACCAGGGCTGTGGGGACCGAACTCTAAACCAGGGCTGTGGGGACCAAACTCTTAACCAGGGCTGTGGGGACCAAACTCTTAACCAGGGTTGTGGGGATCAAACTCTAAACCAGGGCTGTGGGGACCAAACTCTTAACCAGGGTTGTGGGGACCGAACTCTAAACCAGGGCTGTGGGGACCAAACTCTTAACCAGGGCTGTGGGGACCAAATGCTTAACCAGGGCTGTGAGTACCGAACTCTTAACTATGGCTGTGGGGACCAAACGCTTAACCAGGGCTGTGGGGACCAAACTCTTAAGCAGGGCTGTGGGGACCAAACTCTTAAGCAGGGCTGTGGGGACCAAACGCTTAACCAGGGCTGTGGGGACCAAACTCTAAACCAGGGCTGTGGGGACCAAACTCTTAACTATGGCTGTGGGGACCAAATGCTTAACCAGGGCTGTGGGGACCAAACTCTTAACCAGGGCTGTGGGGACCAAACTCTAAACCAGGGCTGTGGGGACCAAACTCTAAACCAGGGCTGTGGGGACCAAACTCTTAACCAGGGCTGTGGGGACCAAACTCTAAACCAGGGCTGTGAGGACCAAATGCTTAACCAGGGCTGTGAGTACCGAACTCTTAACTATGGCTGTGGGGACCAAACGCTTAACCAGGGCTGTGGGGACCAAACTCTTAACCAGGGTTGTGGGGACCAAACTCTAAACCAGGGCTGTGGGGACCAAACTCTTAACCAGGGTTGTGGGGACCGAACTCTAAACCAGGGCTGTGGGGACCGAACTCTTAACCAGGGCTGTGGGGACCAAATGCTTAACCAGGGCTGTGAGTACCGAACTCTTAACTATGGCTGTGGGGACCAAACGCTTAACCAGGGCTGTGGGGACCAAACTCTTAACCAGGGCTGTGGGGACCAAACTCTTAACCAGGGCTGTGGGGACTGTGTTGCATGACTCTGTATTTGGTGCTCTCTGATTGGCTGTGTGACAGTCATGTGATTGACCTCAGCCCCGCCCCTGGAGTGAGGTTGTGTACTGTAATTATAGTTGTCTGTGTTTCATTACTGTGGTGCTGATGGTGACAACTCTGTTTCCATGGCAACCCTGGCGCTGTCTTTGCTGCTTGTGATTGGTTGTTCAGTCTTTTACATTTTATCTTTTATGCAAATGAAGACAAAAAAAGGAAAGAAATCGGATTATAGAGAAGAGAGAACGTTTAAACATTAGATGGAGACACTTCAAACGACTGAGCGCTACCTACTGCTGTGTGTGTGTGTGTGTGTGTGTGTGTGTGCAGACAAAGCTGCTTCACACACACATTCAAAGGCAGATGAATTGTCCTTTTATATCCAAACTGAAAATGAGTCAGAGACATGAAGAGGAGATGAAGGGAGGGGGTGCGTTTAGTCGAGGTGATACCTGACGTACCAGTCAATCATCTGCTGCCAGGTGGTCTTTGTGTGTGTGTGTGTGTGTGTGTGTGTGTGTATGTGGTTAGACATTCCAACTTTATGTCCAAAAACACATTGGATCCCACATTTCCCACAATGCACCTGCAGAGTTTCTGTCATTACCTGAGAAGCAGCTCTCTGTGTGGTGGAGGTGTCTTTTTAACCAGTAGAGTCACGCCTGACCTTTGACAACAACGATGAACTGCAGATAAACACACACACACACACACACACACACACACACACACACACACACACACACCGACTGCTTATGGTGTTTTTTGCATTTTAATGTGAAACTGATGACATCACCAGTGAGGAAGCAGAGAAGGACAAGGATCTGTCACCATCAAGGAAGAAAACACAGTTTTGTTTGTTTGTTTCTTTGTTTGTTTAGTTTAGTATACAGTTATTTAGGGCAGATGCCCTCTGCTGGTAAATGATAGTGAGAACGTTTGGGTTGGAAAGTTAACAACTAGCGAAAGTTGAAAATAACTTTGTTTCATTCAGCACCTCTTGTTCTCCACCCCCATTTTGTAGCAAAAACGCCTAAAATGACATATCCAAATTAAAATGACTGCAACCTGAGGTCTTGCCAGAAAGAAAACTCCCTGAAGTTTCTTGTGAAAGTATCAGAAACACTCTAGGTGATACAGAGACAGAGTAATGGGCCTCTGAAATCAGTAAAAAGTTGAAGATTTTGCCTAAATTAAAATAAAAAATGATTTTCAGGATGAATAACGTATAATAGTAGTATAATAATAATGTCTGACTGTCAATGAACACTTGTTTCAAATTTGAAGAAGACTGCTCAAAGTATGACCATTCTACAGTGTTTTTTCCATGAAAAGATCCAGGTGCAGCTCCAAATGACAAGTCGGTCACTCTGCTTCAAAACAGTACTACCAGTGATCAAACAACACTCAGCCAGCTTCAAACATTGTGTCTTATTGAAATCAGGTGTGATTATGATAGCTGATGTTGTTTATGACACAGAAACACCATAAAATATCACCAAATAAAGCCATATGAAACGTGAAAGTTATGATCCGATTTTCTAGGCAGTATATCTCAGCCAAAAATAGTGGTAGGAGTGAGACTCTTACCTTTTATAAAACAGTTACGTGTTCACTCGCAGCTCCACATGAGATCGCGAGTAATCCTTTAACTTTTCCCCTTACAAACGGCATGACTTGACTTGTCACCACTCATCGTGATTTTAGACTTTGTGGGGTCTAGTTTCCTGGCGCAGCACAGGTGGCGCAGGGTGGCAAACCCCACGCAGAGCTAGTTTCGAGCAGCACAACCCAAGGCGCGCTCAGTTTGGTAGTTTGGCAGACCGAGTTGTGCTGAGATGGGTGTGGCAGCACAGCAGGGGGAGGTGTCAACAGATCCAACTTGGCGCAGTGACAGTTTCGTGCCAAAAGGCTTCACCGAAGGTACGCTAAAAGCTCGCCATCTGAAACCAGGTCTACTGTCAGCGCAGGGGGAGCGCAGCCGTTGTAAGCCGAAGTTTGGCTGATCGGCAGACAGTGCGCACACATCCCTAAAACCTCACAGGCAGGTTTCCAGAATATCAGGCACATTAATAATGCAATAAATAGCCAAAAAAACACTATTCAATGCAACTATCTGCAATCAGCACATACATGTATCTCTATACCGACTGTCCCGTCACATCTGATGTCAGATCAAAGGGGACTGGCACTATTTGGCACATTTGGCACGTTTGGCACACGTAATGGAAACCCAACCTGATTTGATTAACACAGCAGCAAACTAATGAGTTCACATCCCTCTCAGCCAACCACAAACAGCCGCAGCATCAGATAGGGAGTATATATTCAGCGTCTGTCATCTTAGAAAAGTCAAAAGAAAAGAAAGCGAGTGAGACTGTGAGAGAGTAACAGAGAGTGCACGCGCGGGCACGAGAGAAACGCAAGCAGACCTCCCGGACCAAAACATCAGTTTGATTGGTGTGATGTGTGTAAAACCCACTCCATGCCTTCTCTCCTCCCTCTTTCCGACTTACGCCGGTAGGAGGGATGGAGGTGGGAAAGAGGAGTAGCTGCACCAGGGGGCACGGTGTGCCAAACTGGCCACACCCAGTTAGCGAAGCGCAGGTGCGCTGCACCCCCGCCGCGTCCGGTCTGCGAAACTAGAGCCCTGTGTGTTTAGGCTGCTCTGGTGCGACATCCATAAGAAGTGGGGAGGAGTCAAGATGGCGACCAAGACAGACACAAGTTTTCGTGGCTGAGCAGTGTTTTACTATCCCTTGACATCACCTTTCGACTTCACATATGATGCTTTAAACATATGCAAACTATGTGTTAACAATCTCACAGTGTTTCAAACTCCAGTTCTCCAGCTAATATCAAGTTAACTGCCTTTTCTACCGGCCAGATAGCAGCCAACCTCACACGGCTAAGCTAAAAATAGCTACACATTGCTACTGTGTTTGTGGTTTTGTTCATCTGAACATAATGCCAAACAAACAAGGAACGAAACGGAAAGATAAAAGAACTCCTGTCCACAAAGAAGGTATGATTTTTGGAGTGCCTCTAAATGCTCACATGACACAAGCGAGCTCTTCAGCTACTATTTCATCTGCCGCCGTTACCCCTGTTGATGCTGACCACGATTATGCAGTCTCTGGGACTGACGCTTGTTGCCAAAATGCCGACCTTATCCCTCTGCCAGAATCTGCTCCTGATGCGCCAGTGAAACCAAAGGAAAAAAAACAGAAAGTTGAGATGTCTCTTGCAGATTTACAGAACAACATTCTTGCCACAATTAATGAACGAGCCGATAACCTGGAGGGCATGATCACCAGGAATGCAGTCGGCATTGAGGTCCTGAAGAAATCTGTCAATTTCGCCTTTGCAGAGGTTGAGTCATTAAAGACTGATATGAAAGTGGTCAAAACTGCCAATGAAAAGAATGACCTGCAACTGATCTGCAACTCATTAAAGCCAAGGTTGTCAAAACCTGCTGTACTGTGGTACCTGCCTCTCAGCAAAAAATCACAGATGACATTGACATTGTCCCTCGCCTTGGACGATACCAGGGGACCTCAAACAGGCCCAGAATGACTATTATTTGTTTTACAAACAGATCTACAAGAGACCTTCTGTGGAGGATGGCAAAAAAGAGCGAATACCTTAAAAACAACAAGCTGAGGTTCGCCGAAGATTTGACTTCTGATGACAAAGCGACACAAAACAAGCTGTAGCCCATGATTGAAGCTGCAAAGAAAGAAGGGAAGAAGGCACATTTTGCGGGTACCCGTTTCATCATTGAGGGAAAGGAGGTACGTCCAGAGCAACTTAATTTGACCCAGATGGACACATCATCTGCTGCTTCCCACTCCCTGGGACCTCCTCCAAGATGACAAGCTGATGGACTACTGTAAACATATGCCTCAAGACCAAGGTGACAAGATACAATCTTTGTTTGTTGATTGTAGCTGGGATGAAGATGGAGATTCTTTTTGCAAATGAAGATTCAAAAGGAAAAAATACTCTTTTTGTTATTATTAAGTGACTGAGAGGTGGTACATTTTTGCAGTTTTTTGCTTTTTCTTTGTCACTTTGTGCCTCCAAAGTTTTTGAACTGTCCGGCGTACATTACCCATTAAAAATTATCCATTAAAATTGATTTTAATTTCCTCTACAATGACCATTAATTGTTGCTGAAGATGCAGCTTTAACTTCAAATTGACGCTAAACAGTTTGTATTTTATGACTGTGGCTGGAAAAAGAAAAGAAAAAAATGTTATGTGAATGGGAGGAGGTGCTCTTCTTGCTACAATTTTTCTATTTCATTATTTTTTCACCTCCAAGTTTCCTATATTGTTCTCTGTGGACACATTAACCGTTATTTTTGCACTCCACATTGAAAAACTTTCCATGTCTTCCTCTGAGAGGACAGCTAAGGGTTGCTAAAGATACTACTGAGCTCAGGACATTAGGATACAAACTGTGGCTTATGATGGTGTGATGGGGGAAAAAGAAGAGTGCAATTTTGCATTTTTTTCCTTTTTTTATATAATTGAAAAAGTGAAAGACATGTTGAACTGGTGATATCTACCTCACAAGGAGATTGTTTAACACTGATTCAAACAGTATTATCATCGTTTTCTATCGGTAAGGAATAGAGATGGTGCCTTATGTTCTTTAAGCACTTTAAATTTTCTACTGTTTATAGTATTTGTTCTTCGTACTTCTTTCTACATTGTCTTTTTCTGTTTTTTTCTCTTAATGCCAGGGGGTTGAGACAGAATATCAAACGAAAAGCTTTGTTTTTGTTTGCAAAACAAAAGAAAACTGACTTTTCCTTTTTTCAAGAGACACATTCAGTTAAGAACAATGCACAGTTATGGAAAGCACAGTGGGGCAACGATATCTGGTTATCACATGGCTCAGAAAGAACACAGCAGGTACTGCTATTTTGAGGAACTCTTTCAATGGGGACAATTTACATTCTGAAGGTGATCCTAAAGGTCATTACTTTATTTTGATCATCAACACCAACGATACTGTTGTTCTATTAGTTAATTTGTATGGGTACAATTCAAAGTGTGATAATGATATGCTGCTTGATGTTTTAGAATCCTGTTTCTTACATTGGCTTTCCAACGCAATGATAGTAATGGGAGGGGACCTAAATATCGCCCTGGATCGTCTTTGCGATAGGTGGCCTCCACGGGCCAACAATTACTGTATATGGCCTCCAATCTGATACGATTCATGCATAAATTTAACTTAGTAGATATATGGAGGGGAAAAAATCCAGATGTGAGTTCATATACTTGGAGCAATAAAGCACATACTAGTTTATCACACATAGATTTTTGGTTGGTGTCTAATTCTTTTGATAGCAATATTATTAATGCCAATATCCTCACGACTCCATTAACAGATCATAAAGCAATCTCAATACAAATATTTTTAAAACCTAATACTCAGTGCAGAGGTTCATACTGGAAACTGAACAGCTCTATCCTAAAACATGATGTAGTGATTAAAACAGTCCAGTCTTTAACTGATCATTTTTGGCATAAATCCTTATCAGAAAAGAAATTTTGTTGTAATTGGGAACTTTTTAAATTCAAATTATCAAACTTTTTGAGAACATATGGGAGTTTGATAGCCAAAGCTAAAAAGGCTAAAGAAGAAAATATAATTACAGAAATAACTGACAAGGTCTGGGTTTCGGCTTGGACCACAGCAGTGGAGTCGGACACAAAGAATGAATTAAACTACAGTTTTTAATGTTCAGAAAAATGGTGACAGGCAGATAGCCTACAAATTGAAAAAATGCCAGCGCTGAGCCGGGATGGTGACTGGAGGGTGGCTGACCACGGCAAGCTGGTGGCAAGCAGAGAAAAACTCCAGAACTCACGGTGAAAGTGAGATGAACGAACGGCAGATGAGGAGGCAGCAAGGCACACCCTCGGGAACTGGAGAGGGTTTTTGGTTTTGTTTTCTGTTGTTCTCCTCCACCTTTCTCCCCTCCCTTACCTTCCTTCTTTTCAGTGTGTGTGGCTGGAGGCGTGGCTGACCCACTTTCCAGCACCCTAACCCTAACCCTGAGTTATTTCCTGTGTACTTTTCTAGTAAGCTCGTTAGAAGACACCAGTGTGTTTTTCTCTTGTGCCTCAACCTGTTTTTTCTAAACCATGACAAAAACATCATTATCACAAAAACACCTGGTAATTTATCAGAAAATGAATTACAACATTTAATGAATCTGCAAAATAAATTAGATGACATTTACAAATTAAAGGCTGATGGGGCCTTTGTTAGAAGCAGGAGAAGATGGTTAGAGGAGGGGGAGCAGAACACTGCTTATTTTTTTTACTTGAAAATTTTTATGCTAAACATAACACAATACAAAAATTAAATATTGATGGAGACATTACAGATGACCCTCAGAAAATAGCGAAATATTGTTCAGACTTTTATACCAAATTATATGAATCAAAGTATGATGAGGAATCTACATGCCAATTTTTGAGATCCCTTACAGAAACTAAATCAATTGACCTTGATCTAAAACACTTATGTGACAAACCGATAACACTACAGGAAGTTTCATTTGCTATAGGACACCTTAAGCTTAATAAGTCTTCAGGTACTGATGGTATCACTTCAGAGTTTTATAAGGCATTCTCTAAACAGCTTGCACCCTTCCTCCTTGGTGTCTTCTTAGAATGTATTAACAATGAATCTCTTCCTCCCACCCTAACCCAAGGCCTCATAACTTTAATTCCAAAACCAAAGAAAGATTTACTGCTTATTGACAATTGGCGTCCAATATGCCATACTAAATAATGATTACAAAATATTCACATTGATATTTGCTAAAAGAATAAAAACGGCTCTCGATTTCATAATTGATGAAACACATTTCCAACAATATCAGATTAGTACTGGACTTAATTGATTATTCAGATTTGTGCCCTGATGAAAGTTTCATTCTTTTCGTAGATTTCTACAAGGCTTTCGACACAATAGAACATAAATTCATTTATCATGCCTTGGAAAAGTTTGGTTTTGGGTCATATTTTAGCAGTGCTGTCAAAACAATGTACACAAACGGAAACTGTTCAATCAAGTTGCATACTGGTACTTCTCCTCGATTCTTCCTTAAACGTGGGGTCCGGCAGGGATGTCCAATATCTCCTTATCTTTTTTTGCTTTGTACTCAATTACTCACTGATTATATAAAGCTTAGTCCACTAAAAGGTATCTCAATTGCAGACAATGAAGTTATCATCAGCCAGCTGGCTGATGATACGACATTATGTTTAAAAGCTCTCTCTCAGATACCTTTGTCTATTGATTTGATAAATACTTTCTCTGCTGCATCTGGACTTTGCTTAAATATAAAGAAATGTGAACTTCTTGCTCTCAAATATTATGACATCCCTTCTGCTTGTAATATACCTGTAAAAGACTCCATTACATACCTCGGTATCATTATCACCAAAGATAGAGGGGCTAGGTGCAACTTGAATTTTGATTTAATAATTGACAAAACACAAAAGAAATTTAACCAATGGTTGCAGCGAGATTTATCACTAAGAGGAAGAATTCTACTGACTAAAGCTGAGGGAATATCCCGCCTTACATATGCTGCTCCATCCCTTGATGTAAACAAAAAGATTTCAAACGATATTGACAAAATGCTTTTTAACTTTATATGGAGGAACAAAAATCACTATGTCAAAAAATCAGTAATAATGAACTCATATGATAAGGGTAGCCTTAACTTTTTAGACTTTTACACTTTAAATAATATATTCAAAATAAATTGGCTAAAACATTTCATTAAGAACCCATTTTTAATTTGGAATTTTATACCAAATTTTATTTTTTCTAAATTAGGAGGCCTAAATTTCCTTTTATTTTGTAATTATAATATCAAAAAACTCCCCACAAAACTATCCAATTTTTGTAAACAGATGCTTCTCTCATGGTCACTGATTTATAAACACAATTTCTCCCCGCATAGATACTACTTATGGAACAATAAAGATATTATATACAGAAACAAATCCATATTTTACCCTCACTGGTTTTCTAATAACATTCTTTTGGTTGGTCAGTTGTTTAATTCAAATGGCTCACTTTTGAGATCAAGAATTTATTTTGAAATACAGTATTATTATTCCTGTTAGGGAATTTAATATTGTTACTTAATTTTAATTTAAATTTATTATCTATTGATCCAACCAAACATGAAATTGGTGAAATTTGTTTCTCCTCAAGACGCAATAATAATCGTCATTTACGCGCATTGTTTCAGAAAGATGTTGTATCAATCAATTGTATTCAGAGGTTGTTGTGTAAGGAGGTGATTAGAGCCTGTTTGGATGTCTCCCTGGAGGAGTGTCTATATGAAAGATACTGTTTGACTTCACACTCTATCATTTATCTAACAATCTGTTCCACCCACAAACAGTACAGGCCAAAAGTTTGGACACACCTTCTCATTCAATGCGTTTTCTTTATTTTCATGACTATTTACATTGTAGATTCTCACTGAAGGCATCAAAACTATGAATGAACACATGGAGTTATGTACTTAACAAAAAAAGGTGAAATAACTGAAAACATGTTTTATATTCTAGTTTCTTCGAAATAGCCACCCTTTGCTCTGATTACTGCTTTGCACACTCTTGGCATTCTCTCCATGACCTTCAAGAGGTAGTCACCTGAAATGGTTTTCCAACAGTCTTGAAGGAGTTCCCAGAGGTTGTTAGCACTTGTTGGCCCCTTTGCCTTCACTCTGCGGTCCAGCTCACCCCAAACCATCTCCATTGGGTTCAGGTCCGGTGACTGTGGAGGCCAGGTCATCTGCCGCAGCACTCCATCACTCTTCTTCTTGGTCAAATAGCCCTTACACAGCCTGGAGGTGTGTTTGGGTTCATTGTCCTGTTGAAAAATAAATGATCGTCCAACTAAACGCAAACCGGATGGGATGGCATGTCGCTGCAGGATGCTGTGGTAGCCATGCTGGTTCAGTGTGCCTTCAATTTTGAATAAATCCCCAACAGTGTCACCAGCAAAACACCCGCACACCATCACACCTCCTCCTCCATGCTTCACAGTGGGAACCAGGCATGTGGAATCCATCCCTTCACCTTTTCTGCGTCTCACAAAGACACGGCGGTTGGAACCAAAGATCTCAAATTTGGACTCATCAGACCAAAGCACAGATTTCCACTGGTCTAATGTCCATTCCTTGTGTTTCTTGGCCCAAACAAATCTCTTCTGCTTGTTGCCTCTCCTTAGCAGTGGTTTCCTAGCAGCTATTTGACCATGAAGGCCTGATTGGCGCAGTCTCCTCTTAACAGTTGTTCTAGAGATGGGTCTGCTGCTAGAACTCTGTGTGGCATTCATCTGGTCTCTAATCTGAGTTGCTGTTAACTTGCGATTTCTGAGGCTGGTGACTCGGATGAACTTATCCTCAGAAGCAGAGGTGACTCTTGGTCTTCCTTTCCTGGGTCGGTCCTCATGTGTGCCAGTTTCGTTGTAGCGCTTGATGGTTTTTGCAACTCCTCTTGGGGACACATTTAAAGTTTTTGCAATTTTCCGGACTGACTGACCTTCATTTCTTAAAGTAGTGATGGCCACACAAATTGACAGATTGAAGTAAGTATAAGCAAAACTTCTCACCACTCTGTACAACATAAACAACATTTGATTTCGAGTTGCTGCAAGTTGGTGTGTTTTTCTTATGTGCTGAAACATATTGAAATATATGAAGACTGATAAGATATAAACATATTTCTATATTTTCTGTATATTAGACACATTACCACATCACATTACATAACGTCACTTCACATTATATATTTACTTTGCTCTGCAGTCTGTTCCCATTACACCTCACGCTGTTTAGCTGCAGCTGACATAATAGATTTTTTTTCATGTCTTCATTCACTATCATTAAAGTCTCTGATTCAGTTGGGATGAAATAAGTGGCTTTCTGCTTTTAACTCCACTTTCTGCCATTGAAAATCATGTTATCTGTAGTCCATTGATGATGTCTTTGGATGCTCACTGTGAACACGCTTTTCTCAAGCTGAACATACTCAGAATTGATTGAACTGATTGTGATCAGCTGTTCTGGAATCAAAAACTCAGAGTTTCTCAGCTCAGGCTCAGTCAACTCAGAGATCTGAGGGGTATTCCAGAAAGCGGATTTAGTGAAAACTCGAGTATGTTAACCCTGAAATGAGGGAAACTCTGGGTTTTCATTTCCAGAAAGAAATGGCACCGATGTTTCTTTTTTTTACGAAATATATGCCCATATTCGCTGTAGGCATTCATGAGCACCTCCAATTCCACAGGTATAACATGAGTTGATTGCTTTTTCTCTCTGGTTGCCATGGTGAATTGAGGTATCAGGGCTCCATTGATGATGGCTTTTTATTGTGGTTGTGCACATGCTGAACTCAAGGTGTACCTACTCAGAGTTGACCGAACTAATTAGAATCAGCTGTTCTGGAACCAGATACCCAGGGTGCGTCCCAAGTCTCTTATTTTTATAGTGCTACTGCTAGCTCCTCGCTTGAACCGGAAGTTGTTCGAGGTCCGCCATCTTCTAGGCCGTCCCAAGTCTCTTATTTGTGCAGCGAGGAGCTAGTGCTAGGAGCTAGCAGCAAGCTTTAAGCAGCTACGAGCTAGGATGGTCGAGAGGTTCCTAACAGGAAGTCTTTTTCAGCTTCAGGCCATGACGTATAAATACCCGCCCCCTTTATCTGGCTCATTTGAATGAGATGGTGGAGAAATAGCGCAAGTGTACCTGTTACATGCATTCTTTGCAATGAAACGCTATAATTCACATGCCTACGTGACTACAAAGAGTAACGTTAATGATATTTTGTGCAAGACTGTCATGTTGTAATTAAGTTTATTTCATTCACAATCCGTTGCATTGTTTAGCGGAATGTCGGTGATGTGTGGCTGTTAAATGTGCAGCTGCTCATGTCCAGAACCACATGTGGTGATATAACACCACACACAAACATACACACATTTGCCCATCATTAATTGTCTTGCATGTCATGTGAGTGGAATAATGTTTAATAGCTTGTAGGTAATATTAATTAGCCTATTAATATTAATATTAATATTAATTAATATTATTACTTTCATGTTGTTGTAAGCTACTGTCATTACCGTCTGTCCTGCATCTCTCTCTCTCTCTCTGTCTCTTTCTCTGTCTCTCTTTCTGTCTCACTGTGTCATACAGATTACTGTTAATTTATTATGCTGATCTGTTCTGTATGACATCTATTGCATGTCTGTCCATCCTGGAAGAGGGATCCCTCCTCAGTTTCTTTTCCTGAGGTTTCTACCTTTTTTTTCCCTGTTAAAGGGTTTTTTGAGAGTTTTTCCTGATCAGCTGTGAGGGTCCAAAAGACAGAGGGATGTTGTATGCTGTAAAGCCCTGTGAGGCAAATTGTGATTTGTGATATTGGGCTTTATAAATAAAATTGAATTGATTGAGGTAGACTGACAGGTCTGATGTCTTATTCACTCAGCAGCTGACTTGTTGAATGGTGGCAAGTGGATTTAATAATAGTGATAATAATGATGATGGTAATAATAATGATAATGATGCTCATCACAGTAACAGTGGCAGGGCTACAGACCATTCACGTGACGCTTCAGAGTAAGGCCGTCTCATGTCTCTTAAACCTACAATGCTCGCTCATCACTCCTAGCGCTAGCTCCTCGCATTTTTTCATAGGTGGGAGGGGCTAAACAGCTAGCAAAATCGGCTAGCAGTAGCACTAGCAATAATTTAAGAAACTTGGGATGCACCCCCAGAGTTTCCCATCTCAGGATAAGTCAACTCAGAGTTCAGGATTAGGCCCAAAGTTTGTTGAGCCTGTTTACTAAAATCTGACTTCAAGGGCTGATTCCAAATCACAGACATTTTGATGTCATCCTGTAGGTGGAGCTTACATTGAATGGGCAAGACTTCACATACAAAGAGAAAAGGAGGTGTGTCCTATCATTCTGACCAATCAACGACATAGGGGGGCATTGGCGCGACCAATCATCAGTTTGGAAAGACGACAGTCTCCAACAACAGAGGTACAGAGAAATGGAAATCATCCAGAACTGGAACTGTTTCTGTTTGATTATATAAACGCTGACTCTACAGAAGAAGATGTACAATGACTCTACAGTAGAAGATGAGCACTGACTCTATAGTAGAAGGTGTACACTCACTCTACAGTAGAAGATGTACAGTGACTCTACAGTAGAAGGTGTGCAGTGACTCTACAGTAGATGTGCAGTGACTCTACAGTAGAAGGTGTACATTGACTCTACAGTAGAAGATATGCAGTGACTCTACAACAGAAGATGAACAGTGACACTACAGTAGAAGGTGTGCAGTGACTCTACAGTAGAAGATGAACAGTGACTCTACAGTAGAATATGAACAGTGACTCTACAGTAGAAGGTGTACAGTGACTCTACAGTAGAAGATGAAAAGTGACTCTACAGTAGAAGATGAACAGTGACTCTACAGGAGAAGGTGTACAGTGACTCTACAGTAGAAGATGTACAGTGACTCAACAGTAGATGTACAGTGACTCTACAGTAGAAGATTAACAGTGACTCAAAAGTAGAAGATGAACAGTGACTCTACAGTAGATGTATAGTGACTCTACAGTAGAAGACTAACAATGACTCAACAGTAGAAGATGAACATTGACTCTACAGTAAAAGGTGGACAGTGACTCTAAGTTAGAAGATGTACATTGACTCTGCAGTAGAAGATGAAGAGTGACTCTCCAGTAGATGTACAGTGACTCTACAGTAGAAGATGTACAATGACTACAGTAGAAGATGTACAGTGACTCTACAGTAGATGTATATTGACTCTACAGTAGAAGGTGTACATTGACTCTAAAGGAGAAGATTTACATTGACTCTACAGTAGGTGTACAGTGACTCTACAGTAGAAGATGTACATTGACTCTACAGTAAAAGGTGTACAGTGACTCTACAGTAGAAGATGTACATTGACTCTACAGGAAAAGATGTACAGTGACTCTACAGTAGAAGATGTACATTGACTCTACAGTAGGTGTACAGTGACTCTACAGTAGAAGATGTACATTGACTCTACAGTAGAAGATGAACAGTGACTCTACAGTAGAAGATGTACATTGACTCTACAGTAGAAGATGTACAGTGACTCTACAGTAGAAGGTGTACAGTGACTCTACAGTAGAAGATGTACATTGACTCTACAGTAGAAGATGTACATTGACTCTACAGTAGAAGGTGTACAGTGACTACAGTAGAAGGTGTACAGTGACTCTACAGTAGATGTACATTAACTCTACAGTAGAAGGTGTACAGTGACTCTACAGTAGAAGATGTACATTGACTCTACAGTAGAAGGTGTACATTGACTCTACAGTAGAAGATAAACAGTGACTCTACAGTAGAAGGTGTACAGTGACTCTACAGTAAAAGGTGTACAGTGACTCTACAGTAAAAGGTGTACAGTGACTCTACAGTAGAAGATGAACACTGACTCTACAGTAGAAGATGTACATTGACTCTACAGTAGAAGATGAACAGTGACTCTACAGTAGAAGGTGTGTAGTGACTCTACAGTAGAAGATGAACAGTGACTCTACAGTAGATGTGCAGTGACTCTACAGTAGAAGGTGTACATTGACTCTACAGTAGAAGGTGTACAGTGACTCTACAGTAGAAGATGAACAGTGACTCTACAGTAGAAGGTGTACATTGACTCTACAGTAGGTGTGTAGTGACTCTACAGTAGAAGATGAACAGTGACTCTACAGTAGATGTACAGTGACTCTACAGTAGAAGGTGTACAGTGACTACAGTAGAAGGTGTACAGTGACTCTACAGTAGAAGATGTACATTGACTCTACAGTAGAAGGTGTACAGTGACTCTACAGTAGAAGATGTACATTGACTCTACAGTAGAAGGTGTACAGTGACTCTACAGAAGAAGATGTACATTGACTCTACAGTAAAAGGTGGAAAGTGACTCAATAGTAGAAGGTGTACAGTGACTCTACAGTAAAAGGTGGACAGTGACTCAATAGTAGAAGGTGTACAGAGACTCTACAGTAGAAGGTGTACAGTGACTACAGTAGAAGATGAACAGTGACTACAGTAGAAGATGCACAGTGACTCTACAGTACAAGATGCACAGTGACTGTACAGTAAAAGGTGTACAGTGACTCTACAGTAGAAGATGCACAGTGACTCTACAGTAAAAGGTGTACATTGACTCTACAGTACAAAATGAACAGTGACTCTACATTAGAAGGTGTACAGTGACTCTACAGTAGAAGGTGTACAGTGACTCTGCAGTAGAAGATGAAGAGTGACTCTCCAGTAGATGTACAGTGACTCTACAGTAGAAGATGTACAATGACTACAGTAGAAGGTGTACAGTGACTCTACAGTAGATGTACATTGACTCTACAGTAAAAGGTGTACAGTGACTCTACAGTAAAAGGTGTACAGTGACTCTACAATAGAAGGTGTACAGTGACTCTACAGTAAAAGGTGTACAGTGACTCTACAGTAGAAGGTGTACAGTGACTCTACAGTAGAAGGTGTACAGTGACTCTACAGTAGAAGATGTACATTGACTCGACAGTAGAAGGTGTACAGTGACTACAGTAGTAGATGTACAGTGACTCTACAGTAGAAGATGAACAGTGACTCTACAGTAGAAGATGTACATTGACTCTACAGTAGAAGGTGTACAGTGACTCTACAGTAGAAGTTGTACAGTGACTCTACAGTAGTAGATGTACAGTGACTCTACAGTAGTAGATGTACATTGACTCTACAGTAGAAGATGAACAGTGACTCTACAGTAGAAGGTGTACAGTGACTCTACAGTAGAAGATGAACAGTGACTCTACAGTAGAAGGAGTGTAGTGACTCTACAGTAGAAGATGTACAGTGACTCTACAGTAGAAGGTGTACAATGACTCTACAGTAGAAGGTGTACAGTGACTCTACAGTAGTAGATGTACAGTGACTCTACAGTAGAAGATGAACATTGACTACAGTAGAAGGTGTACAGTGACTCTACATTAGAAGGTGTACAGTGACTCTACATTAGAAGGTGTACAGTGACTCTACAGTAGAAGGTGTACAGTGACTCTGCAATAGAAGATGAAGAGTGACTCTCCAGTAGATGTACAGTGACTCTACAGTAGAAGATGTACAATGACTACAGTAGAAGGTGTACAGTGACTCTACAGTAGATGTACATTGACTCTACAGTAAAAGGTGTACAGTGACTCTACAGTAGAAGGTGTACATTGACTCTACAGTAGAAGGTGTACAGTGACTACAGTAGTAGATGTACAGTGACTCTACAGTAGAAGATGAACATTGACTACAGTAGAAGGTGTACAGTGACTCCACAGTAGATGTACATTGACTCTACAGTAGAAGGTGTACAGTGACTCTACAGTAGATGTACATTGACTCTACAGTAGAAGGTGAACAGTGACTCTACAGTAGAAGGTGTACAGTGACTCTACAGAAGAAGGTGTACATTGACTCTACAGTAGAAGATGTACATTGACTCTACAGTAGAAGGTGTACAGTGACTCTACAGTAGAAGATGTATAGTGACTCTACAGTAGAAGGTGTACAGTGACACTACAGTAGAAGGTGTACAGTGACTCTACAGTAGAAGATGAACAGTGACTCTACAGTAGAAGGTGTGCAGTGACTCTACAGTAGAAGATGAACAGTGACTCTACTGTAGAAGATCAACAGTGACTCTACAGTATAAGGTGTACAGTGACACCACAGTAGAAGGTGTACAGTGACTCTATAGTAGGAGATGAACAGTGACTCTACAGTAGAAGATGAACAGTGACACTACAGTAGGTGTACAGTGACTCTACAGTAGAAGATGAACAGTGACACTACAGTAGAAGGTGTACAGTGACTCTACAGTAGAAGGTGTACATTGACTCTACAGTAGAAGGTGTACAGTGACTCTACAGTAGTAGATGTACAGTGACTCTACAGTAGTAGATGTACATTGACTCTACAGTAGAAGATGAACAGTGACTCTACAGTAGAAGGTGTACATTGACTCTACATTAGAAGGTGTACAGTGACTCTACAGTAGAAGGTGTACAGTGACTCTGCAGTAGAAGGTGTACAGTGACTCTACATTAGAAGGTGTACAGTGACTCTACAGTAGAAGGTGTACAGTGACTCTGCAGTAGAAGATGAAGAGTGACTCTCCAGTAGATGTACAGTGACTCTACAGTAGAAGATGTACAATGACTACAGTAGAAGGTGTACAGTGACTCTACAGTAGATGTACATTGACTCTACAGTAAAAGGTGTACAGTGACTCTACAGTAAAAGGTGTACAGTGACTCTACAGTAGAAGGTGTACAGTGACTCTACAGTAAAAGGTGTACAGTGACTCTACAGTAAAAGGTGTACAGTGACTCTACAGTAGAAGGTGTACATTGACTCTACAGTAGAAGGTGTACAGTGACTCTACAGTAGAAGATGTACATTGACTCTAATGTAGAAGGTGTACAGTGACTACAGTAGTAGATGTACAGTGACTCTACAGTAGAAGATGTACAGTGACTCTACAGTAGAAGATGAACAGTGACTCTACAGTAGAAGATGTACATTGACTCTACAGTAGAAGGTGTACAGTGACTACAGTAGTAGATGCACAGTGACTCTACAGTAGAGGATGTACAGTGACTACAGTAGAAGATGCACAGTGACTCTACAGTAGAAGATGCACAGTGACTCTACAGTAAAAGGTGTACATTGACTCTACAGTACAAGATGAACAGTGACTCTACAGTAGAAGGTGTGTAGTGACTGTACAGTAGAAGATGAACAGTAACTCTACAGTAGAAGGTGTGTAGTGACTCTACAGTAGAAGATTTACAGTGACTCTACAGTAGAAGATGAACAGTGACTCTACAGTAGTAGATGTACAGTGACTCTACAGTAGTAGATGTACATTGACTCTACAGTAGAAGATGAACAGTCACTCTACAGTAGAAGTTGTACAGTGACTCTACAGTAGTAGATGTACAGTGACTCTACAGTAGTAGATGTACATTGACTCTTCAGTAGAAGATGAACAGTGACTCTACAGTAGAAGGTGTACAGTGACTCTACAGTAGAATATGAACAGTGACTCTACAGTAGAAGGAGTGTAGTGACTCTGCAGTAGAAGATGTACAGTGACTCTACAGTAGAAGATGAACAGTAACTCTACAGTAGAAGGTGTGTAGTGACTCTACAGTAGAAGATGTACAGTGACTCTACAGTAGAAGGTGTACATTGACTCTACAGTAGAAGGTGTACATTGACTCTACAGTAGTAGATGTACAGTGACTCTACAGTAGTAGATGTACATTGACTCTACAGTAGAAGATGAACAGTGACTCTACAGTAGAAGTTGTACAGTGACTCTACAGTAGTAGATGTACAGTGACTCTACAGTAGTAGATGTACATTGACTCTTCAGTAGAAGATGAACAGTGACTCTACAGTAGAAAGAGTGTAGTGACTGTACAGTAGAAGATGAACAGTAACTCTACAGTAGAAGGTGTGTAGTGACTCTACAGTAGAAGATGTACAGTGACTCTACAGTAGAAGGTGTACACTGAGTCTACAGTAGAAGGTGTACAGTGACTCTACAGTAGAAGATGTACAGTGACTCTACAGTAGAAGATGTACAGTGACTCTACAGTAGAAGGTGTACAGTGACTCTACAGTAGAAGGTGTACAGTGACTCTACAGTAGAAGGTGTACAGTGACTCTACAGTAGAAGATGAACAGTGACTCTACAGTAGAAGGAGTGTAGTGACTCTACAGTAGAAGATGAACAGTGACTCTACAGTAGAAGATGCACAGTGACTCTACAGTAGAAGATGAACAGTGACTACAGTAGAAGGTGTACAGTGACTCTACAGTAGATGTACATTGACTCTCCAGTTGAAGATGTACAGTGACTCTACAGTAGTAGATGTACAGTGACTCTACAGTAGAAGATGAACAGTGACTCTACAGTAGAAGGTGTACAGTGACTCTACAGTAGAATATGAACAGTGACTCTACAGTAGAAGGAGTGTAGTGACTCTACAGTAGAAGATGTACAGTGACTCTACAGTAGAAGGTGTACATTGACTCTACAGTAGAAGGTGTACAGTGACTCTACAGTAGAAGATGTACAGTGACTCTACAGTAGTAGATGTACATTGACTCTACAGTAGAAGATGAACAGTGACTCTACAGTAGAAGATGTACAGTGACTCTACAGTAGAAGATGAACAGTGACTCTACAGTAGAAGGAGTGTAGTGACTCTACAGTAGAAGATGAACAGTGACTCTAAAGTAGATGTACAGTGACTCTACAGTAGAAGATGAACAGTGACTACAGTAGAAGGTGTACAGTGACTCTACAGTAGATGTACATTGACTCTACAGTAGAAGATGTACATTGACTCTACAGTAGAAGGTGTAAAGTGACTCTACAGTAGAAGATGTACAGTGACTCTACAGTAAAAGGTGTACATTGACTCTACAGTAGAAGGTGTACAATGACTACAGTAGAAGGTGTACAGTGACTCTACAGTAGATGTACATTGACTCTACAGTAAAAGGTGTACAGTGACTCTACAGTAAAAGGTGTACAGTGACTCTACAGTAGAAGGTGTACAGTGACTCTACAGTAAAAGGTGTACAGTGACTCTACAGTAGAAGGTGTACATTGACTCTACAGTAGAAGGTTTACAGTGACTCTACAGTAGAAGATGTACATTGACTCTACAGTAGAAGGTGTACAGTGACTCTACAGTAGAAGGTGTATATTGACTCTACAGTAGAAGATGTACATTGACTCTACAGTAGATGGTGTACAGTGACTCTACAATAGAAGATGTACAGTGACTCTACAGTAAAAGGTGTACAGTGACTCTACAGTAGAAGATGAACAGTGACTCTACAGTAGAAGATGAACAGTGACTCTACAGTAGAAGATGTACATTGACTCTACAGTAGAAGGTGTACATTGACTCTACAGTAGAAGGTGTGTAGTGACTCTACAGTAGAAGGTTTACATTGACTCTACAGTAGAAGGTGTGTAGTGACTCTACAGTAGAAGATGAACAGTAACTCTACAGTAGAAGATGAACAGTGACTCTACAGTAGAAGGTGTACAGTGACTCTACAGTAGAAGATGAACAGTGACTCTACAGTAGAAGGAGTGTAGTGACTCTACAGTAGAAGATGTACAATGACTCTACAGTAGAAGGTGTACAGTGACTCTACAGTAGTAGATGTACAGTGACTCTACAGTAGAAGATGAACAGTGACTCTATAGTAGAAGGTGTACAGTGACTCTACATTAGAAGGTGTACAATGACTCTACAGTAGAAGGTGTACAGTGACTCTGCAGTAGAAGATGAAGAGTGACTCTCCAGTAGATGTACAGTGACTCTACAGTAGAAGATGTACAATGACTACAGTAGAAGGTGTACAGTGACTCTACAGTAGATGTACATTGACTCTACAGTAAAAGGTGTACAGTGACTCTACAGTAGAAGGTGTACAGTGACTCTACAGTAGAAGGTGTACAGTGACTCTACAGTAGAAGATGTACAGTGACTCTACAGTAGAAGGTGTACAGTGACTCTACAGTAGAAGATGTACAGTGACTCTACAGTAGAAGGTGTACAGTGACTCTACAGTAAAAGGTGTACAGTGACTCTACAGTAGTAGATGTACAGTGACTCTACAGTAAAAGGTGTACAGTGACTCTACAGTAGAAGGTGTACAGTGACTCTACAGTAGAAGGTGTACAGTGACTCTACAGTAGAAGATGTACAGTGACTCTACAGTAGAAGATGTACATTGACTCTACAGTAGAAGGTGTACAGTGACTACAGTAGTAGATGTACAGTGACTCTACAGTAGAAGATGTACAGTGACTCTACAGTAGAAGATGAACAGTGACTCTACAGTAGAAGATGTACATTGACTCTACAGTAGTAGATGTACAGTGACTCTACAGTAGAAGGTGTACAATGACTCTACAGTAGAAGATGAACAGTGACTCTACAGTAGAAGGTGTACAGTGACTCTACAGTAGAAGGTGTACAGTGACTCTACAGTAGAAGATGAACAGTGACTCTACAGTAGAAGGAGTGTAGTGACTCTACAGTAGAAGATGAACAGTGACTCTACAGTAGATGTACAGTGACTCTACAGTAGAAGATGAACAGTGACTACAGTAGAAGGTGTACAGTGACTCTACAGTAGATGTACATTGACTCTACAGTAGAAGATGTACATTGACTCTACAGTAGAAGGTGTAAAGTGACTCTACAGTAGAAGATGTACATTGACTCTACAGTAGAAGGTTTACAGTGACTCTACAGTAGAAGATGTACATTGACTCTACAGTAGAAGGTGTACAGTGACTCTACAGTAGAAGGTGTACAGTGACTACAGTAGAAGGTGTACAGTGACTACAGTAGAAGGTGTACAGTGACTCTACAGTAGAAGATGTACATTGGCTCTACAGTAGAAGATGAACAGTGACTCTTCAGTAGAAGATGTACATTGACTCTACAGTAGAAGATGAACAGTGACTCTACAGTAGAAGGTGTACAGTGACTCTACAGTAGAAGGTGTGTAGTGACTCTACAGTAGAAGATGAACATTGACTCTACAGTAGGTGTGCAGTGACTCTACAATACAAGATGAACAGTGACTCTACAGTAGAAGGTGTATAGTGACTCTACAGTAGAAGATGTGCAGTGACTCTACAGTAGTAGGTGTACAGTGACTCTACAGTAGAAGGTGTGTAGTGACTCTACAGTAGAAGATGAACATTGACTCTACAGTAGGTGTGCAGTGACTCTACAATACAAGATGAACAGTGACTCTACAGTAGAAGGTGTATAGTGACTCTACAGTAGAAGATGTGCAGTGACTCTACAGTAGAAGGTGTACAGTGACTCTACAGTAGAAGGTGTGTAGTGACTCTACAGTAGAAGATGAACAGTGACTCTACAGTAGGTGTGCAGTGACTCTACAATACAAGATGAACAGTGACTCTACAGTAGAAGGTGTATAGTGACTCTACAGTAGAAGATGTGCAGTGACTCTACAGTAGAAGATGTACATTGACTCTACAGTAGAAGGTGTACAGTGACTACAGTAGTAGATGTACAGTGACTCTACAGTAGAAGATGAACATTGACTACAGTAGAAGGTGTACAGTGACTCCACAGTAGATGTACATTGACTCTACAGTAGAAGCTGTACAGTGACTCTACAGTAGATGTACATTGACTCTACAGTAGAAGGTGTACAGTGACTCTACAGTAGAAGGTGTACAGTGACTCTACAGTAGAAGGTGTACATTGACTCTACAGTAGATGTACATTGACTCTACAGTAGAAGGTGTACAGTGACTCTACAGTAGAAGATGTATAGTGACTCTACAGTAGAAGGTGTACAGTGACACTACAGTAGAAGGTGTACAGTGACTCTACAGTAGAAGATGGACAGTGACTCTACAGTAGAAGGTGTGCAGTGACTCTACAGTAGAAGATGAACAGTGACTCTACTGTAGAAGATGAACAGTGACTCTACAGTATAAGGTGTACAGTGACACCACAGTAGAAGGTGTACAGTGACTCTATAGTAGGAGATGAACAGTGACTCTACAGTAGAAGATGAACAGTGACACTACAGTAGGTGTACAGTGACTCTACAGTAGAAGATGAACAGTGACACTACAGTAGAAGGTGTACAGTGACTCTACAGTAGAAGATGTACAGTGACTCTACAGTAGAAGATGAACAGTGACTCTACAGTAGATGAACAGTGACTCTACAGTAGAAGATGTACTTTGACTCTACAGTAGAAGATGTGCACTGACTCCACAGTAGAAGGTGTACAGTGACTCAACAGTAGAAGGTGTACACTGAGTCCACAGTAGAAGTTGTATAGTGACACTACAGTAGAAGGTGTACAGTGACTCTACAGTAGAAGATGAACAGTGACTCTGCAGTAGAAGGTGTGCAGTGACTCTACAGTAGAAGATGAACAGTGACTCTACAGTAGAAGGTGTACAGTGACACTACAGTAGAAGGTGTACAGTGACTCTATAGTAGGAGATGAACAGTGACTCTACAGTAGAAGATGTACAGTGACTCTACAGTAGAAGATGTACAGTGACTCTACAGTAGAAGATGAACACTGACACTACAGTAGAAGGTGTACAGAGACTCTATAGTAGAAGATGAACAGTGACTCTACAGTAGAAGATGTACTGTGACTACAGTAGAAGATGAACAGTGACACTACAGTAGAAGGTGTACAGTGACTCTACAATAGAAGATGAACATTGACTCTACAGTAGAAGATGTACAGTGACTCTACAGTAGAAGATGTACTGTGACTACAGTAGAAGATGAACAGTGACACTACAGTAGAAGGTGTACAGTGACTCTATAATAGAAGATGAACAGTGACTCTACAGTAGAAGATGTACAGTGACTCTACAGTAGAAGGTGTACAGTGACTCTACAGTAGAAAATGAACAGTGACTCTACTGTAGAAGATGTGCAGTGACTCTACAGTAGAAGGTGTACATTGACTCTACAGTAGAAGGTGTACAGTGACTCTACAGTAGTAGATGTACAGTGACTCTACAGTAGAAGATGAACAGTGACTCTACAGTAGAAGGTGTACAGTGACTCTACAGTACAAGATGAACAGTGACTCTACAGTAGAAGATGAACAGTGACTCTACAGTAGATGTACAGTGACTCTACAGTAGAAGGTGTACAGTGACTCTACAGTACAAGATGAACAGTGACTCTACAGTAGAAGTTGTATAGTGACTCTACAGTAGAAGGTGTACAGTGACTCTACAGTAGAAGATGTATAGTGACTCTACAGTAGAAGGTGTGCAGTGACTCTACAGTAGAAGATGAACAGTGACTCTACTGTAGAAGATGTTCAGTGACTCTACAGTAGAAGATGAACAGTGACTCTACAGTAGAAGGTGTATAGTGACACTCTACAGTAGAAGGTGTATAGTGACACTACAGTAGAAGGTGTACAGTGACTCTACAGTAGAAGATGTGCACTGAGTCCACAGTAGAAGGTGTACAGTGACTCTACAGTAGAAGATGTACAGTGACTCCACAGTAGAAGGTGTACAGTGACTCTACAGTAGAAGATGTACAGTGACTCTACAGTAGAAGATGAACAGTGACTCTACAGTAGAAGGTGTGTAGTGACTCTACAGTAGAAGATGAACAGTGACTCTACAGTAGAAGATGTACTTTGACTCTACAGTAGAAGATGTGCACTGACTCCACAGTAGAAGGTGTACAGTGACTCCACAGTAGAAGGTTTACACTGAGTCCACAGTAGAAGTTGTATAGTGACACTACAGTAGAAGGTGTACAGTGACTCTACAGTAGAAGATGAACAGTGACTCTACAGTAGAAGGTGTGCAGTGACTCTACAGTAGAAGATGAACAGTGACACTACAGTAGAAGGTGTACAGTGACTCTATAGTAGGAGATGAACAGTGACTCTACAGTAGAAGATGTACAGTGACTCTACAGTAGAAGATGAACAGTGACACTACAGTAGAAGGTGTACAGTGACTCTATAGTAGAAGATGAACAGTGACACTACAGTAGAAGGTGTACAGTGACTCTATAATAGAAGATGAACAGTGACTCTACAGTAGAAGATGTACAGTGACTCTACAGTAGAAGATGACCAGTGACACTACAGTAGAAGGTGTACAGTGACTCTATAATAGAAGATGAACAGTGACTCTACAGTAGAAGATGTACAGTGACTCTACAGTAGAAGGTGTACAGTGACTCTACAGTAGAAGGTGTACAGTGACTCTACAGTAGAAGATGAACAGTGACACTACAGTAGAAGGTGTACAGTGACTCTATAATAGAAGATGAACAGTGACTCTACAGTAGAAGATGTACAGTGACTCTACAGTAGAAGGTGTACAGTGACTCTACAGTAGAAGATGAACAGTGACTCTACTGTAGAAGATGTGCAGTGACTCTACAGTAGAAGGTGTACATTGACTCTACAGTAGAAGGTGTACAGTGACTCTACAGTAGTAGATGTACAGTGACTCTACAGTAGAAGATGAACAGTGACTCTACAGTAGAAGGTGTACAGTGACTCTACAGTACAAGATGAACAGTGACTCTACAGTAGAAGATTAACAGTGACCCTACAGTAGATGTACAGTGACTCTACAGTAGAAGATGTACAGTGACTCTACAGTAAAGGATGTGCACTGAGTCCACAGTAGAAGGTGTACACTGAGTCCACAGTAGAAGTTGTATAGTGACTCTACAGTAGAAGGTGTACAGTGACTCTACAGTAGAAGATGTATAGTGACTCTACAGTAGAAGGTGTGCAGTGACTCTACAGTAGAAGATGAACAGTGACTCTACTGTAGAAGATGTTCAGTGACTCTACAGTAGAAGATGAACAGTGACTCTACAGTAGAAGGTGTATAGTGACACTACAGTAGAAGGTGTACAGTGACTCTACAGTAGAAGGTGTACAGTGACTCTATAGTAGGAGATGAACAGTGACTCTACAGTAGAAGATGTACAGTGACTCTACAGTAGAAGATGAACAATGACTCTACAGTAGAAGGTGTACACTGAGTCCACAGTAGAAGTTGTATAGTGACACTACAGTAGAAGGTGTACAGTGACTCTACAGTAGAAGATGAACAGTGACTCTACAGTAGAAGGTGTGCAGTGACTCTACAGTAGAAGATGAACAGTGACTCCACAGTAGAAGGTGTACAGTGACTCTACAGTAGAAGATGTACAGTGACTCTACAGTAGAAGATGAACAATGACTCTACAGTAGAAGGTGTGTAGTGACTCTACAGTAGAAGATGAACAGTGACTCTACAGTAGATGTACAGTGACTCTACAGTAGAAGATGTACTTTGACTCTACAGTAGAAGATGAACAGTGACTCTACAGTAGAAGATGTACAGTGACTCTACAGTAGAAGATGAACAGTGACACTACAGTAGAAGGTGTACAGTGACTCTATAGTAGAAGATGAACAGTGACTCTACAGTAGAAGATGTACTGTGACTACAGTAGAAGATGAACAGTGACACTACAGTAGAAGGTGTACAGTGACTACAATAGAAGATGAACATTGACTCTACAGTAGAAGATGTACTGTGACTACAGTAGAAGATGAACAGTGACACTACAGTAGAAGGTGTACAGTGACTCTATAGTAGAAGATGTACTGTGACTCTACAGTAGAAGATGAACAGTGACACTACAGTAGAAGGTGTACAGTGACTCTATAATAGAAGATGAACAGTGACTCTACAGTAGAAGATGTACAGTCACTCTACAGTAGAAGGTGTACAGTGACTCTACAGTAGAAGGTGTACAGTGACTCTACAGTAGAAGATGAACAGTGACACTACAGTAGAAGGTGTACAGTGACTCTATAATAGAAGATGAACAGTGACTCTACAGTAGAAGATGTACAGTGACTCTACAGTAGAAGGTGTACAGTGACTCTACAGTAGAAGATGAACAGTGACTCTACTGTAGAAGATGTGCAGTGACTCTACAGTAGAAGATGAACAGTGACTCTACAGTAGAAGGTGTACAGTGACTCTACAGTAGAAGATGTGCACTGAGTCCACAGTAGAAGGTGTACAGTGACTCCACAGTAGAAGGTGTACACTGAGTTCACAGTAGAAGTTGTATAGTGACTCTACAGTAGAAGGTCTACAGTGACTCTACAGTAGAAGATGAACAGTGACTCTACAGTAGAAGGTGTGCAGTGACTCTACAGTAGAAGATGAACAGTGAATCTACTGTAGAAGATGTACAGTGACACTACAATAGAAGGTGTACAGTGACTCTATAGTAGGAGATGAACAGTGACTCTACAGTAGAAGATGAACAGTGACACAACAGTAGAAGGTGTACAGTGACTCTACAGTAGAAGATGAGCAGTGACACTACAGTAGAAGGTGTACAGTGACTCTATGGTAGAAGATGAACAGTGACACTACAGTAGAAGATGTACAGTGACTCTATAGTAGAAGATGAACAGTGACTCTACAGTAGAAGGTGTACAGTGACTCTACAGTAAAAGGTGTACAGTGACTCTACAATAGAAGATGTACAGTGACTCTACAGTAAAAGGTGTACAGTGACTCTACAGTAGAAGGTGTGTAGTGACTCTACAGTAGATGTGCAGTGACTCTACAGTAGAAGGTGTACATTGACTCTACAGTAGAAGGTGTACAGTGACTCTACAGTAGTAGATGTACAGTGACTCTACAGTAGAAGATGAACAGTTACTCTACAGTAGAAGGTGTACAGTGACTCTACAGTAGAAGATGAACAGTGACTCTACAGTAGATGTACAGTGACTCTACAGTAGAAGATGTACAGTGACTCTACAGTAAAGGATGTGCACTGAGTCCACAGTAGAAGGTGTACACTGAGTCCACAGTAGAAGTTGTATAGTGACTCTACAGTAGAAGGTGTACAGTGACTCTACAGTAGAAGATGTATAGTGACTCTACAGTAGAAGGTGTGCAGTGACTCTACAGTAGAAGATGAACAGTGACTCTACTGTAGAAGATGTTCAGTGACTCTACAGTAGAAGATGAACAGTGACTCTACAGTAGAAGGTGTACAGTGACTCTACAGTAGAAGATGTGCACTGAGTCCACAGTAGAAGGTGTACAGTGACTCTACAGTAGAAGATGTACAGTGACTCCACAGTAGAAGGTGTACAGTGACTCTACAGTAGAAGATGAACAGTGACTCTACAGTAGAAGGTGTATAGTGACACTACAGTAGAAGGTGTACAGTGACTCTACAGTAGAAGATGTGCACTGAGTCCACAGTAGAAGGTGTACAGTGACTCTACAGTAGAAGATGTACAGTGACTCTACAGTAGAAGATGAACAGTGACTCTACAGTAGAAGGTGTGTAGTGACTCTACAGTAGAAGATGAACAGTGACTCTACAGTAGAAGATGTACTTTGACTCTACAGTAGAAGATGTGCACTGACTCCACAGTAGAAGGTGTACAGTGACTCCACAGTAGAAGGTGTACACTGAGTCCACAGTAGAAGTTGTATAGTGACACTACAGTAGAAGGTGTACAGTGACTCTACAGTAGAAGATGAACAGTGACTCTACAGTAGAAGGTGTGCAGTGACTCTACAGTAGAAGATGAACAGTGACTCTACAGTAGAAGATGAACAGTGACTCTACAGTAGAAGGTGTACAGTGACACTACAGTAGAAGGTGTACAGTGACTCTATAGTAGGAGATGAACAGTGACTCTACAGTAGAAGATGTACAGTGACTCTACAGTAGAAGATGAACAGTGACACTACAGTAGAAGGTGTACAGTGACTCTATAGTAGAAGATGAACAGTGACTCTACAGTAGAAGATGTACTGTGACTACAGTAGAAGATGAACAGTGACACTACAGTAGAAGGTGTACAGTGACTTTACAATAGAAGATGAACATTGACTCTACAGTAGAAGATGTACTGTGACTACAGTAGAAGATGAACAGTGACACTACAGTAGAAGGTGTACAGTGACTCTATAATAGAAGATGTACAGTGACTCTACAGTAGAAGATGAACAGTGACACTACAGTAGAAGGTGTACAGTGACTCTATAATAGAAGATGAACAGTGACTCTACAGTAGAAGATGTACAGTGACTCTACAGTAGAAGGTGTACAGTGACTCTACAGTAGAAGATGAACAGTGACACTACAGTAGAAGGTGTACAGTGACTCTATAATAGAAGATGAACAGTGACTCTACAGTAGAAGATGTACAGTGACTCTACAGTAGAAGGTGTACAGTGACTCTACAGTAGAAGATGAACAGTGACTCTACTGTAGAAGATGTGCAGTGACTCTACAGTAGAAGATGAACAGTGACTCTACAGTAGAAGGTGTACAGTGACTCTACAGTAGAAGATGTGCACTGAGTCCACAGTAGAAGGTGTACAGTGACTCCACAGTAGAAGGTGTACACTGAGTTCACAGTAGAAGTTGTATAGTGACTCTACAGTAGAAGGTCTACAGTGACTCTACAGTAGAAGATGAACAGTGACTCTACAGTAGAAGGTGTGCAGTGACTCTACAGTAGAAGATGAACAGTGAATCTACTGTAGAAGATGTACAGTGACACTACAATAGAAGGTGTACAGTGACTCTATAGTAGGAGATGAACAGTGACTCTACAGTAGAAGGTGTACAGTGACTCTATGGTAGAAGATGAACAGCGACACTACAGTAGAAGATGTACAGTGACTCTATAGTAGAAGATGAACAGTGACTCTACAGTAGATGTACAGTGACTCTACAGTAGAAGGTGTACAGTGACTCTACAGTAAAAGGTGTACAGTGACTCTACAATAGAAGATGTACAGTGACTCTACAGTAAAAGGTGTACAGTGACTCTACAGTAGAAGGTGTGTAGTGACTCTACAGTAGAAGATGAACAGTGACTCTACAGTAGATGTGCAGTGACTCTACAGTAGAAGGTGTACATTGACTCTACAGTAGAAGGTGTACAGTGACTCTACAGTAGAAGATGAACCGTTACTCTACAGTAGAAGATGAACAGTGACTCTACAGTAGATGTACAGTGACTCTACAGTAGAAGATGTACAGTGACTCTACAGTAAAGGATGTGCACTGAGTCCACAGTAGAAGGTGTACACTGAGTCCACAGTAGAAGGTGTACACTGAGTCCACAGTAGAAGGTGTACACTGAGTCCACAGTAGAAGTTGTATAGTGACTCTACAGTAGAAGGTGTACAGTGACTCTACAGTAGAAGGTGTACAGTGACTCTACAGTACAAGATGTACAGTGACTCTACAGTAGAAGATGAACAGTTACTCTACAGTAGAAGGTGTACAGTGACTCTACAGTACAAGATGAACAGTGACTCTACAGTAGAAGATGAACAGTGACTCTACAGTAGATGTACAGTGACTCTACAGTAGAAGATGTACAGTGACTCTACAGTAAAGGATGTGCACTGAGTCCACAGTAGAAGGTGTACAGTGACTCTACAGTAGAAGGTGTACAGTGACTCTACAGTAGAAGTTGTACAGTGACTCTACAGTAGAAGGTGTACAGTGACTCTACAGTAGAAGATGTACAGTGACTCTACAGTAGAAGGTGTACAGTGACTCTACAGTAGAAGATGAACAGTGACTCTACTGTAGAAGATGTTCAGTGACTCTACAGTAGAAGATGAACAGTGACTCTACAGTAGAAGGTGTATAGTGACACTACAGTAGAAGGTGTACAGTGACTCTACAGTAGAAGATGTGCACTGAGTCCACAGTAGAAGGTGTACAGTGACTCTACAGTAGAAGATGTACAGTGACTCCACAGTAGAAGGTGTACAGTGACTCTACAGTAGAAGATGTACAGTGACTCTACAGTAGAAGATGAACAGTGACTCTACAGTAGAAGGTGTGTAGTGACTCTACAGTAGAAGATGAACAGTGACTCTACAGTAGATGTACAGTGACTCTACAGTAGAAGATGTACTTTGACTCTACAGTAGAAGATGTGCACTGACTCCACAGTAGAAGGTGTACAGTGACTCCACAGTAGAAGGTGTACACTGAGTCCACAGTAGAAGTTGTATAGTGACACTACAGTAGAAGGTGTACAGTGACTCTACAGTAGAAGATGAACAGTGACTCTACAGTAGAAGGTGTGCAGTGACTCTACAGTAGAAGATGAACAGTGACTCTACAGTAGAAGATGAACAGTGACTCTACAGTAGAAGGTGTACAGTGACACTACAGTAGAAGGTGTACAGTGACTCTATAGTAGGAGATGAACAGTGACTCTACAGTGGAAGATTTACAGTGACTCTACAGTAGAAGATGAACAGTGACACTACAGTAGAAGGTGTACAGTGACTCTATAGTAGAAGATGAACAGTGACTCTACAGTAGAAGATGTACTGTGACTACAGTAGAAGATGAACAGTGACACTACAGTAGAAGATGTACAGTGACTCTACAATAGAAGATGAACATTGACTCTACAGTAGAAGATGTACAGTGACTCTACAGTAGAAGATGTACTGTGACTACAGTAGAAGATGAACAGTGACACTACAGTAGAAGGTGTACAGTGACTCTATAATAGAAGATGAACAGTGACTCTACAGTAGAAGATGTACAGTGACTCTACAGTAGAAGGTGTACAGTGACTCTACAGTAGAAGGTGTACAGTGACTCTACAGTAGAAGATGAACAGTGACACTACAGTAGAAGGTGTACAGTGACTCTATAATAGAAGATGAACAGTGACTCTACAGTAGAAGATGTACAGTGACTCTACAGTAGAAGGTGTACAGTGACTCTACAGTAGAAGATGAACAGTGACTCTACTGTAGAAGATGTGCAGTGACTCTACAGTAGAAGATGAACAGTGACTCTACAGTAGAAGGTGTACAGTGACTCTACAGTAGAAGATGTGCACTGAGTCCACAGTAGAAGGTGTACAGTGACTCCACAGTAGAAGGTGTACACTGAGTTCACAGTAGAAGTTGTATAGTGACTCTACAGTAGAAGGTCTACAGTGACTCTACAGTAGAAGATGAACAGTGACTCTACAGTAGAAGGTGTGCAGTGACTCTACAGTAGAAGATGAACAGTGAATCCACTGTAGAAGATGTACAGTGACACTACAATAGAAGGTGTACAGTGACTCTATAGTAGGAGATGAACAGTGACTCTCCAGTAGAAGGTGTACAGTGACTCTATGGTAGAAGATGAACAGCGACACTACAGTAGAAGATGTACAGTGACTCTATAGTAGAAGATGAACAGTGACTCTACAGTAGATGTACAGTGACTCTACAGTAGAAGGTGTACAGTGACTCTACAGTAAAAGGTGTACAGTGACTCTACAATAGAAGATGTACAGTGACTCTACAGTAAAAGGTGTACAGTGACTCTACAGTAGAAGGTGTGTAGTGACTCTACAGTAGAAGATGAACAGTGACTCTACAGTAGATGTGCAGTGACTCTACAGTAGAAGGTGTACATTGACTCTACAGTAGAAGGTGTACAGTGACTCTACAGTAGTAGATGTACAGTGACTCTACAGTAGAAGATGAACAGTTACTCTACAGTAGAAGGTGTACAGTGACTCTACAGTACAAGATGAACAGTGACTCTACAGTAGAAGATGAACAGTGACTCTACAGTAGATGTACAGTGACTCTACAGTAGAAGATGTACAGTGACTCTACAGTAAAGGATGTGCACTGAGTCCACAGTAGAAGGTGTACACTGAGTCCACAGTAGAAGGTGTACACTGAGTCCACAGTAGAAGTTGTATAGTGACTCTACAGTAGAAGGTGTACAGTGACTCTACAGTAGAAGATGTATAGTGACTCTACAGTAGAAGGTGTGCAGTGACTCTACAGTAGAAGATGAACAGTGACTCTACTGTAGAAGATGTTCAGTGACTCTACAGTAGAAGATGAACAGTGACTCTACAGTAGAAGGTGTATAGTGACACTACAGTAGAAGGTGTACAGTGACTCTACAGTAGAAGATGTGCACTGAGTCCACAGTAGAAGGTGTACAGTGACTCTACAGTAGAAGATGTACAGTGACTCCACAGTAGAAGGTGTACAGTGACTCTACAGTAGAAGATGTACAGTGACTCTACAGTAGAAGATGAACAGTGACTCTACAGTAGAAGGTGTGTAGTGACTCTACAGTAGAAGATGAACAGTGACTCTACAGTAGATGTACAGTGACTCTACAGTAGAAGATGTACTTTGACTCTACAGTAGAAGATGTGCACTGAGTCCACAGTAGAAGTTGTATAGTGACACTACAGTAGAAGGTGTACAGTGACTCTACAGTAGAAGATGTGCAGTGACTCTACAGTAGAAGGTGTACAGTGACTCTACAGTAGAAGATGTGTGACTCTACAGTAGAAGATGAACAGTGACTCTACAGTAGAAGTTGTACAGTGACACTACAGTAGAAGGTGTACAGTGACTCTACAGTAGAAGATGAACAGTGACTCTACAGTAGAAGGTGTACAGTGACTCTACAGTAGAAGATGAACAGTGACTCTACAGTAGAAGATGAACAGTGACTCTACAGTAGAAGATGAACAGTGACACTACAGTAGAAGGTGTACAGTGACTCTACAGTAGAAGATGAACAGTGACTCTACAGTAGAAGATGAACAGTGACTCTACAGTAGAAGATGAACAGTGACACTACAGTAGAAGGTGTACAGTGACTCTATAGTAGAAGATGAACAGTGACTCTACAGTAGAAGATGTACAGTGACTCTACAGTAGAAGATGAACAGTGACACTACAGTAGAAGATGTACAGTGACTCTACAGTAGAAGATGAACAGTGACTCTACAGTAGAAGATGTACTGTGACTCTACAGTAGAAGATGTACAGTGACTACAGTAGAAGATGAACAGTGACACTACAGTAGAAGATGAACAGTGACTCTACAGTAGAAGATGTACAGTGACTCTACAGTAGAAGATGTACTGTGACTACAGTAGAAGATGAACAGTGACACTACAGTAGAAGGTGTACAGTGACTCTATAATAGAAGATGAACAGTGACTCTACAGTAGAAGATGTACAGTGACTCTACAGTAGAAGATGAACAGTGACACTACAGTAGAAGGTGTACAGTGACTCTATAATAGAAGATGAACAGTGACTCTACAGTAGAAGATGAACAGTGACTCTACAGTAGAAGGTGTACAGTGACTCTACAGTAGAAGATGAACAGTGACTCTACAGTAGAAGATGTACAGTGACTCTACAGTAGAAGATGAACAGTGACTCTACAGTAGAAGGTTTACAGTGACTCTATAGTAGAAGATGAACAGTGACTGTACAGTAGAAGATGTACAGTGACTCTACAGTAGAAGATGAACAGTGACTCTACAGTAGAAGGTTTACAGTGACTCTATAGTAGAAGATGAACAGTGACTCTACAGTAGAAGATGAACAGTGACTCTACAGTAGAAGATGTACAGTGACTCTACAGTAGAAGATGAACAGTGACTCTACAGTAGAAGGTGTACAGTGACTCTACAGTAGAAGATGAACTGTGACTCTACAGTAGAAGATGTACAGTGACTCTACAGTAGAAGATGAACAGTGACTCTACAGTAGAAGGTTTACAGTGACTCTATAGTAGAAGATGAACAGTGACTCTACAGTAGAAGGTGTACAGTGACTCTACAGTAGATGTACAGTGACTCTACAGTAGAAGATGAACAGTGACACTACAGTAGAAGGTTTACAGTGACTCTACAGTAGAAGATGAACATTGACTCTACAGTAGAAGATGAACAGTGACTCTACAGTAGAAGATGTACTTTGACTCTACAGTAGAAGATGTACAGTGACTACAGTAGAAGATGAACAGTGACACTACAGTAGAAGGTGTACAGTGACTCTATAGTAGAAGATGAACAGTGACTCTACAGTAGAAGATGTACAGTGACTGTACAGTAGAAGGTGAACAGTGACTCTACAGTAGAAGATGAACAGTGACACTACAGTAGAAGGTTTACAGTGACTCTACAGTAGGAGATGAACAGTGACTGTACAGTAGGAGATGTACAGTAGAAACAGTAGAAATAATGGTAACATGTTGACACAAAGATGTGAAACCTTTGTCTCTCTTTTTTTACAGCATTGTGTCTTTGGACGTGTCTCTCCTGCTCAGCTCTGCATTGATAGGTGGCCTGTGTTACCTTTTCAGGTTTGTCTGTCTGTCTGTCTGTCTGTCTGTCTTCTGGTCTGCCTGCCTGTCATCTGTTTGTCCCTATCCTTACCTTATTCAGTGTTTCCTGTCCTATTTCAGGTGCTGAATGAAGTCCATCCTTCGTTCTTCTCTTCACGGTTTTCTTCCAGATTCACTCTGCTTACAAACCTCAGACACAGTAAGACTTTTTTTCCATGATAGTTTCGTCATGTTCATTTGTTCAAACTCTGAAAAGTTGAACTCTGGTGATGTTTCAATGTCAGTATGTCTTCTGCATTTTTAAAGGTAGTATAATGCCTTAAGTGTCTGCAGAGGGATCTATGTGATGTCTGATCAGTGTCATCATGTGATGTCATAGTCAGCGCCAGTTAAAGCCCAGAAATCAGAGAGGTTATCAAATCTGTTAGAAAGAAGTGTTTACCAGACTCCTGTAGCCCGCTGCTCACCTCTGCTTTTTTTTTGTGAGATAAAATCAGACTAAATGGTTGTCAGTGGCCGATGGGTTCTGAGACTGAATTTAATCCTTTACAGGTTAAATCTCAGTGAAGATGATATAAACTCATCTGAACTACTTTTTCATTATAAACAGAAGCGGAGCTGCAGAGTTGTCAGTTTGTCGGATGATGTCGTGTCAAGTTTGAGTTCTGTTTTTCTGCAGAGTTAAACTGAGTCTGATCTGAATTCATGGTTCAGTCACAGATGGTTTCTGACATCAGTCACATGGCCATGTGTCTGCTGTCACAACGTCTCTTCTTCTCAGGGAGGAGCAACATTAGCCGCAGGATTCTCCTCATCCGTCACACTTTATCACTTCATTCTGTTTCAGATGCAGAATTTTATTCTCACAGAAACTTTTAATAAAAGTGACAACGAGCTGTGTTTGTTTAAATGTGAGACTATCTGAACACAAACAAGCTATAAAAACTGGTAACCCACTATATCCCATGGCCCTGCACTACAAAGAAGCTCAGCATGGCAGCAGCTATTCTTTGATAATCATAGGCATTGAACATATTGCCAGATCAATCAGGGGAGGAGACAGGTTAAAAAAAAACTCTTACAAAGAGAATCCAGGACTAAATAGAGAGTTGGATTTTACTCCTTTTCTTTCAATGTCTTGTTTTTAGGATTATTGCTTATATTGGTAATCAGATGTGTTTTTGTTTTTTGATTGTACTGTACTTATGTGGGTTCCTTCTATAGAGATAGTGACTTGTGTTCACCCTTTGAACTTTGTGGTCATGTGACTGAACCTATAAAGGAAGTAGCCTGACAGCCATTTGTAAATGCCCTGATGAAGGTCTGTATGGCTGAAATGCGTAGGCGTTTTTAAATGACTTTGTAAGGCCATTTAATAAAGGCTTTTTATAAATGTCCCTGTGACTGCCTCAGATTCTTTTGAAAATGTCAAGACTGAGATTCCTGCACTGAAGTGCACCAGGGTTTGTCCACACTTTTTGAAGACCCCTGCAGCACTCCATGCATTTCTTTTTTCTAGCTGTGTTTGTTTGTTTGTTTTTATGTATGTTTGTTGGACACTGACTCGATGTGTGACTGTGGATCAGCATTCAGACTAAAATAGAAACATTTCCCGCTGTGATCAGCTGATTTCAGCAAACTCACTGTGATCAGAGGTGAAGTGAAACTACACTGAGATCTGTCGTTTTAACTTCAAACCACTAATCAGCAGCACATCAGCACACCGACACATCAGACCTCCGAGCATACGGCGTCTGAAGCAGTACAAACATCTGTACTTATCCAGGTTCAGTAACGTCTGCTCCTGCAGCAGGTCTGCAGTCAGTCATCAGGGGTCGATGCTCATTTAACTCTGTAAACTTCCTGTTAATTAGCGGCCAAGCTAACAGGCTGCTAACTGCTGTTGGGAGAAGGATGATCAGGGTTTCCTGTTTGTGTTTGATGGAAGAATGAGGCAGCACTTCCTGTTTGTGACACAGAGATGAAACACAGAGGTGGACTCATCTCGCTTATGATCTCTGATTGATGAACAGATCAATAACTACAAACAGTCACATGACACACCAGCATCCACCTCACAGGTTAGAGAGTCCAACATGAGTCTTTAACTCTTTGATCCGTCCTGGTCTGACATCTGTCAGTTTATTGATCAATTTATTAGTCAATGATGTTTTTGTTTTCTGCCGTACAGAGGGATAAACACGTGCTGCTAACGTCCTGTCTGGCCTTCTGTTCAGGTCTCAGAGTTGTTGTTTGAGGTTTAGTCTCCAGTGATGATGATGATGATGATGATGATGATGATGACGACGAAGGTGTAGTTCAGTCCCTCTGGTCAGTGACTGATTGATAACTGTTGGACTCATTTACATGTAATCATGTAATCAATAACTGTCTGGTGTCAGTTTGTTTTGTTTCTCACAGCAGTTCATATAAAGTTTATTCTCTGTGTCCATCAGAGAAGCGAGGGATGAGTGGGGGCAAAGTTTCTTATGGAGGAGCGCTGCTGCTGAGGACGGAGAGAGCGATGGATGACAACAAGCAGGTGAACTTCTCTGATTAAAACTTAACTCACTGCTGGAGGCAGAGCTAGATTTATGACGGCCCATCCGTGGCCTCCGGCTGTTTCATCTGATGATGATGAAACAACTGCAGTGTTGAAGAAGTGCACTAATAAAACATTGTTAGAAAGCAACGCTCGTCACAGAAAACTGTGTCAGAGACGTCCATCACAGCAGGTTCAAAAACACGTCTGTCAGACCGCCAGGTGTAACTCACGTGGGACATCTGATTGTAATCCACAGACCAATATATTCCAACAGAACCTCGACGCTCTGACGCTCCTAAAGATCTGTCTGAGTCCAGCGAAATATTTTTACATCCTCAGAAAAAAAATCTTGGAACCAAAATGGCGACTGAACTCTGACCTTTTGATTGACACCTGACTCGAGCCAATAGGAGCATCCATGTTGTCTCGAGTGGATTTATCACATTTCCTGGTTTACTGTCAATCAGTAGGCAGGGACTGGTCCGTTTGGCCTGATGACTGATCCGTCTGTGTGATCCGACTGTGATGATTTATGATGATTCACTGTGTGTGTGTGTGTGTGTGTGTGTGTGTGTGTGTGTGTGTGTGTGTGTTTAAGTGTGTTGAGGTGTCTGTAGACAGAGGAGAGGAGGGAGACGAGGAGGAGGAGGAAAAGGAGGGAAGTGAAGAAGGAAGAAAAGAAAAACTTCCTGTCGCCTCCACACCTGTCCCAGGGTCACCATGGTAACTGCTGCTCTGTTTTACACACACACACACACACACACACACACACACACACACACACACACAGTTAACTGTTATTGATGATTGATGTTAACTGATGATGTCATTATGAAGTCATTTTGAAAACCAGCTCCTCTCAGTGTTTCTGATGTGAAGCTTTAACTTGTCTCGGCAGTGTTGTCATGACGACCGTGAACAGCTGCAGACCGTCACAGTGTCAGTGTTTGGTTGTCGTGTCGATGGATCAGTCACAGCACAGTCCTGCTGGAATGCCCCACCCACTTTAGATCAGTGAACCTGTCATGAGATGTTTAAAGTAACCTGATCTCACAGAAATACGTGAAATGACCATGACCTCTTAACACCACATTCCATGGTGGCAGCACGTAATGGGTTGAAATTACGTGCTGCCACCACGCATTGTTTACCTTCATCAGGTAAACAATGCCATTGTAAAGTCAATTAGGATCCTCTCCCGTGGTGGACACACGGATTCCCTGATTCAACAACGTCACATCAACCTCGTTTTCCTCAATGATATCTTTAACATTCCTGTATACGCACAAAAACACGGAAGAGTCCTTGATAACTCAACAATATGAGTTATCAAATAAAATAAAATAAAATAAATGTATTTTGCCAGCTTTTGATAGCGTAGAGCTTTAAGAGCATTGTGCTGTGGGCGGATGGGGCGCGTTCCACTACTGTTTTGTAGCTACTGTCTGCCGTCTGTGGGCTTAATGCCATTTCAGATTGCCATCCGTCTGCCGTAACTAAATCCAAACGCCACTAATAAATAAATAAATAATAAGAAAAAAGCAAGGCTGAGCACGGAAGAACCAAAGAGGAAACACCATCACATGGAGCCGTCCACCCCCAGGAACCCGGCCACCCTCCACTCCACCAGGGGAGAGCAGACCCCAAGCCAGCGCCACAGAACCAGCAGCCGCCCCCCTCCCAACCCCGGCGCACACGGCACCCACTGAGGAAACACTGGAGTTAAGAACTAAACTATGATAAATAACATAAAATACATTTGTTATTAAATAAGTTAAAACATAAAGCCCACAGTAGATAAAAGTAGAACATGCTAAAAGTAAATACAATAATAGGCTAAATAGTACCTAAGCAATAATAAAGTGTCTAAACAATAATAAATAATATTCTATCTAAGTTATCTATTAGCCTACCATTCCACTCTGTAAATAGATTTTAAAATTTCATATGTCAGTATGAAGATTCTACATGGCTCCTGCTTTCAGCCATTGACCTTTGAACCTTGACCTCAGTGCATGTTTGCAGGCATATAACTCAGCAACTAAAGGGGGTACAGACATGGGACCAACTGTTATAGAGAGCTCTTAACCTCAGCTATCATGTGAGTGTAGTCAACAACTGAGGGTGCTGTCAGATATGGGTAAAATATGGATTAAATTAATTTTCACTCATTTAGAAATTAGATATTTAAAATCTGATTACACAAGTGTGTTTACCATCCCCTTAAAGTCCACAGTGTGCTCTCAATTCAGTATTTACAACATCCAAATCTGGGAAAAACACTTACATTTTTTAAAAACTAATAACAGGTAAAAGTAGCATGCACATACCCAAAAAAAATTAATGCTAGGTGCTGGACCAAAAGGTAAGTATGGAATAAAAAGATAAAGTCCGCACACCAGAAGCTGCTCCTTGAACAATTTATTCATGCATTGTTGTTACGTTGAAGGGCAGGGCCCGAAACGTAACAACAATGCATGAATAAATTGTTCAAGGAGCAGCTTCTGGTGTGCGGACTTTATCTTTTTATTCCATTTTTTAAAAACTACAATTCCCTGGGACTGCGCCATGCACCTTGATACATATCAGCAACATAGTTGCAGTTCTTCTGATTTGCAAAGTAGGGTTCTAAATAGGGTTGTAAAAAGATATATCTACCCAGTATATCAATCAATCAATCAATCAATTTTATTTATAAAGCCCAATATCACAAATCACAATTTGCCTCACAGGGCTTTACAGCATACGACATCCCTCTGTCCTTAAGACCCTCACAGCTGATCAGGAAAAACTCCCCAAAAAAAACCCCTTTATCGGGGGAAAAAAAACGGTAGAAACCTCAGGAAGAGCAACTGAGGAGGGATCCCTCTTCCAGGACGGACAGACGTGCAATAGATGTCGTACAGAACAGATCAGCATAATAAATTAACAGTAATCTATATGATTAACAGTAATCTATATCTAATATCTAGTAAAGCCAAACTAGTAATGATACTGCACCTAGATGAACTATGTTAAGGAAAAGTAAAGATGTCGGCTAATTTTAGATATTTTAGCTAGTACGCTAGAAACTGCGTTTTTGTGACTCCGGTTGTAGAGTTGTCATATAGTGTCGGAAAAAAGTAAATCTACTGAATATATCAAATATCTAGTACAGCCGGACTATCATGTTGTTGTTATTATTATCATTATTATTATTATTATTATTATTATTATTATCATTGGTGGGAAATTATAACAGAGGAATATATTTGCCATTTTAATATCAAGAACACGTGTCGTGTTTTTGTGTGTATACAGGACGTTGTCGAATCAGGGAATCCGTGTGTCCACCACAACAATGGATCCTAATTGACTTTACATTGGCATTGTTTCTGTGGTACTGGCATGTAATTCCAACCCATTACATGCTGCCACCACGGAATGTGGTGTTAAGAGGTCGTGGTCATTTCATGTATTTCTGTGAGATGTTCTCCTGGTGTGGGGGGGTTGACCATCTACACATGACCCCATTTACCCAGCATGCCTTGGTGCCTGACTGATCTGTGTGTGTCTGTGTGTGTGTATGTTCAGGTGTGTGGTGTGGACTGGAGACGACCGGGTCTTCTTCTTCAATCCCACAATTCACCTGTCTGTCTGGGAAAAACCAGGGGAGCTGATTGGTCGAGACATCAGCAGCATCATTGAAGATCCACCTCACAAGAGGAAGAAGACAACACCTGTCGGTCTGTCACCTCACCTGTCTCTCATCTCACCTGTCTGACAATTCACCTCTCTGTCACCTCATTTGTCTGTCACATCACCTGTCTATCACCTCACCGGTCTTTCATCTCATTTGTCTGTCACATCACCTGTCTGTCATCTCACCTGTCAGTCACCTCATCTGTCTGACATCTCACCTGTCAGTAACCTCATCTGTCTGACACCTCACCTGTCTGTCATCTCACCTGACATCTCACCAGTCTGTCATCTCACCAGTCTGTCATCTCACCTGTCTGTCATCTCACCTGTCTGTCACCTCACCTGTCTGATGAACTCTCTGTCTGTGTGTTTCTGACAGACAGCAGCTCCAGCTGTCAGTCGGCCAGTTTTCATGGAAACGATGAAGATAATGATCATGAACACATCTCCAAGAGGAACAGGTGAGTCTGACGCAGCCAATCAGACCTGCTGACCTGCTGATGTCATCTTCATCGAGGGATTTCATTGGTTACATGATGATTTCAAGATTCTCTCAGATAACACCTGTCTGTGTGTGTGTGTGTGTGTGTGTGTGTCTGTGTGTCTGTCTGTGTGTGTGTGTGTGTGTGTGTGTGTGTGTGTCTGTCCGTCCGTCCGTTCGTCCGTCTGTCTGTCTCTCCAGAATAGAGGAGCCTATGTCTCTCATCCCTCGCCCAGGAGAAGTTAAGCTCCTCCCTTTGGAGCTTCGTATTGTTCACTTCAGGGAGATGATGCTGGAGAGAGGGGTAACACACACACACACACACACACACACACACACACACACACAAAACAAATATTTATATCAGGCTTCATCAGGTAAACGTCTCAACTGAGTCCGCTTCACTCTGAGACCTGACCACTGTCTCACTGTAACCATGGAAACAGACAACACTGTGATACTGAAGGAACAGTCTGAACCAGATGATAGTGTGTGTGTGTGTGTGTTCTGTATTTTGTGATGATGGTGTGTGTGTGTGTGTGTGTATGTGTGTGTGTGTGTGTTCATGTTGGCATTGTTGGGAACGTTACTTTAAAAAGTAATTAGTTATAGTTACTCATTACTTTCACCAAAAAGTAACTGAGTTAGTTCCTGAGTTACTGCACTATAAAAGTAACTAATTACCTGGAAAAGTAACTAAAGCGTTACTTTTTTATAAAATGCTCAAATATGTTAAATTGCTGGGACACCTCCTTTCAATGAAAGAAATAATAAATAAATGAAAGTAAAGAAGTTGCATGTAAGGAGCCATTTTACCCTGACTGTAACAGTGCTGGTATGCTGAGCAAGATCTAAATGATAAGTACACATTTCACACAGAATCTGAATCTGCACACTGCCTTCGAATCGCCCCCCTCTTGAAGTCTAATCTTTTAATCCTCTCTCTTTCTACAAATCTTTATTGTATTCTTTCCATATTTCGCCCACTCGTTGGTGAAAAAGTTAAAGAACCTCCATTAGTCGCACAATTTAAATGTGAAAAGTCTCACTGACTGACCGTCACCTGTGTGTCACCTGTGACAGTTATCTTGGAGCCATCTTTACTGCTCATGGAAATACTCAAACCTCTTTGGATCTGCATGTAAAAGAGAAAACAAAGCACTTAAATAAATTAATTATCTTTTTTATTGACTAATTATGATGCTGCATTCTGTGTTAAGTTAAAGACTCTTGAGGCAGCATTTTCATCAGTTATTTTGTATGGGTGTGAGGCTTGGTTTAAGGCTTCCATTAAATCTGTTGAGTCTCTCTATATGACTGGGGTGAAATCCCTGTTAGGGGTGAGGTCAACTACACCCAACCTGCTCTGCCTGTTGGAGGCAGGACTACCTTCAGTGCAAGCCCTAGTGAGAGAAAAGCAAGGCAGTTTTTTTTAACAAGGTAAAGCAGCGTCATGGCATGCTTGATGACCCTTTATACTATGTTTTGAGTTAACAAGAAAGGAGAACCAAGTTATAAACTCATATCTATCTGAGATCATGCAAAGACAAGACTACATTGAGAGCAGTCACAGGGAGATGATTGACGAATTACAAACTAAAGAGGGAACAAGATACAAGACCTACCAAACCATCAACCCAGACTTATCTGTTCATCCACTGTATACTACAAACACAGTTTATATTGAAGATCATTTGAGAATAACTTTTATACGCTTCCGGTTGTCCTCCCATAGATTGCGAGTGGAAATGGAAAGGTGGAGTCGTACACCACCTGAGCAACGAGTATGTTGCCGTAATACTGGCATACAAGATGAAAAACATGTACTGATGTGCCCTCGCACGAAGGATATCCGTGCAAAATATGGACATGATTCCACTGAACTGAACTCTTTTTGTGGATACTGATAAAAGAACTTTATTTATGTTACAAGCTTGTCTCGCACTGTTGGAGGACAGGCAAGGTCCCAAAGAATGACTGTTTGGAGCTTCTGTATCTGTATTATTTTGGTTTCTTTCCTCCTTATTAGACGGATATACACTGCTCAAAAAAATAAAGGGAACACTTAAACAACACAATGTAACTCCAAGTCAATCACACTTCTGTGAAATCAAACTGTCCACTTAAGAAGCAACACTGATTGACAATCAATTTCACATGCTGTTGTGCAAATGGAATAGACAACAGGTGGAAATTATAGGCAATTAGCAAGACACCCCCAATAAAGGAGTGGTTCTGCAGGTGGTGACCACAGACCACTTCTCAGTTCCTATGCTTTCTGGCTGATGTTTTGGTCACTTTTGAATGCTGGCGGTGCCTTCACTCTAGAGGTAGCATGAGACGGAGTCTACAACCCACACAAGTGGCTCAGGTAGTGCAGCTCATCCAGGACGGCACATCAATCCGAGCTGTGGTAAGAAGGTTTGCTGTGTCTGTCAGCGTAGTGTCCAGAGCATGGAGGCGCTACCAGTAGACAGGCCAGTACATCAGGAGACGTGGAGGAGGCCGTAGGAGGGCAACAACCCAGCAGCAGGACCGCTACCTCCGCCTTTGTGCAAGGAGGAACAGGAGGAGCACTACCAGAGCCCTGCAAAATGACCTCCAGCAAGCCACAAATGTGCATGTGTCTGCTCAAACGGTCAGAAACAGACTCCATGAGGGTGGTATGAGGGCCCGACGTCCACAGGTGGGGGTTGTGCTTACAGCCCAACACCGTGCAGGACGTTTGGCATTTGCCAGAGAACACCAAGATTGGCAAATTCGCTACTGGCGCCCTGTGCTCTTCACAGATGAAAGCAGGTTCACACTGAGCACGTGACAGACGTGACAGAGTCTGGAGACGCCGCGGAGAACGTTCTGCTGCCTGCAACATCCTCCAGCATGACCGGTTTGGCAGTGGGTCAGTAATGGTGTGGGGTGGCATTTCTTTGGGGGGGCGCACAGCCCTCCATGTGCTCGCCAGAGGTAGCCTGACTGCCATTAGTTACCGAGATGAGATCCTCAGACCCATTGTGAGACCATACGCTGGTGCGGTTGGCCCTGGGTTCCTCCTAATGCAAGACAATGCTAGACCTCATGTGGCTGGAGTGTGTCAGCAGTTCCTGCAAGACGAAGGCATTGATGCTATGGACTGGCCCGCCCGTTCCAAAGACCTGAATCCAATTGAGCACATCTGGGACATCATGTCTCGCTCCATCCACCAACGCCACGTTGCACCACAGACTGTCCAGGAGTTGGCGGATGCTTTAGTCCAGGTCTGGGAGGAGATCCCTCAGGAGACCATCTGCCACCTCATCAGGAGCATGCCCAGGCGTTGTAGGGAGGTCATACAGGCACGTGGAGGCCACACACACTACTGAGCCTCATTTTGACTTGTTTTAAGGACATTACATCAAAGTTGGATCAGCCTGTAGTGTGTTTTTCCACTTTAATTTTGAGTGTGACTCCAAATCCAGACCTCCATGGGTTAATAAATTTGATTTCCATTGATAATTTTTGTGTGATTTTGTTGTCAGCACATTAAACTATGTAAAGAACAAAGTATTTAATAAGAATTTTTCATTCATTCAGATCTGGGAAGTGTTATTTTAGTGTTCCCTTTATTTTTTTTTTGAGCAGTGTATATAGAGAAAGGTTATGTTTAGAGAGCAAGCCCAAATAAGCAACTCCACTTTAGAAACAACACCAAAAAAACGCAACCCGCGACTGTACAAAAACTTGACTTTACAAAAAAACAGGCCCAAAGTCACGGCTAATTAAAAGACCTGACAACCCTTCTTGTGTGCTCGTGAATACCCGCCCCTACTCTGCCTCTGATTGGTTTAGGATGAAATTTTACTCTCCCTAAGCCAATCATCATCACTTATGCGGTTGTCTCTCCTTCCCTTCCCCCTCACCTGCCCTCACCAAAGAAAAACAACTTTAGAGCTCCGCTGAGAAGGAGCTTGCTTGGGTGAAAGCCGCTTCAGTGAACTCAAGTAAAGCCGAGTAGCGGCACATTTTATTGTGAGTAACGGTAACGGCGTTATAACGGGGGAGACAGTAACTTTTTTGATTACTCGTTACTGAAAAAAGTAGTGCCGTTAGTAACGCAGTTTATTTACAATGCCGTTATTCCCATCACTACATGTTGGTACCTGTAACCATCATTAATTTCTCCACCCTCAGGTGTCGGCATTCTCAACCTGGGAGAAAGAGCTCCATAAGATGGTGTTTGACCCTCGATACTTGCTGCTAACCTCAGATCAGAGGAAACAGGTCCTAACAAACGATTTTATTCACACTGTGCTGATGTCAGTTGAGCAGCAGGTGATGATGTCATAGCTGTTACCTGTGTGCGTGTGTGTGTGTATGTGTGTGTGTGTGTGTGTGTGTGTGTGTGTGTGTGCAGGTGTTTGATCAGTTTGTGAAGAGCAGGGTGAAGGACGAGTACAAAGAGAAGAAGGGTAAACTTCAGAAAGCCAGAGAGGAGTTCAAACAGCTGCTGGAAGAGGCCAAGATCACCAGCAGGTATCACTCATTCATTATTCACCACATCACTCTTAATTATTCAGCTGTGTTCCTGTCCTGACCTGAGTCCACCTCCTCACCTGGACCTGCAGGTGTTTGTCCATCTGTCACATCACAGAGGATCAAACTCCGGCTGACGCCACACAGTTCGTGTTCTCAGCAGACTGATGGAGACCAAACATGTCTGAACGACGCCATCAGTTTCAGAGTCGACGTCTGGACTCTGTCTCCTGCAGGAGGCACTGTCAGTTTGTGACAGTTCATGTACAAAGTGTTAAAGAGCTGAGTGGTTATTAAATACACCCTCAGCCAGTCACATCGTGACTCTGACACACCTCAGCCAGTCACATCCTGATTCTGACACACCTCAGCCAATCACATCCTGACTCTGACACAGCTCAGCCAGTCACATCCTGACCCTGACACACCTCAGCCAATCACATCCTGACTCTGACACAGCTCAGCCAATCACACAAAGCGTGACATCAAACAGTAAAAAGTTCATGAACACATAGACACGGGTTTTGGTTAAATAGTGACTGATCAAAATATTTTTAATGTCATTGTTTTATTTCTGTGTGTCGGCCGCGGCTGCTCTGCTGAGTGACATCATCAATGACATCAGAGTCTCAGAGACATTTTCCACCAAAACTGTTCTTCTCCAAACACCAAAACACAAAACAGTCAGATACAGTCTGAGCTCTGACACGTGTTTGTGTGTTTCCTGTTTTAGTGTTTTTTAAACATCACTGCTAAACCTTTACGTCAACGGCAGCTCAGTGTCGGAGCAGCAAACAGAAACCTGACGTCATTTGGAGTTTGGTCATAGTGTTGTCATGTTGTTTGTTATTTTGTTGTGTTGTTGTCATGTTGTTGTTTGTTGGTGCCATGTGGTTGTCATGTTGTTGTCTCTTGTCATGTTGTTTGTAGTTTTCATGTTGTCATGTTGTTGCTTGTTGTTGTCATGTTCTTGCTTGTTGTTGGCATGTTGTTGGCATGTTATTGTTTGTTGATGTCCAGTTGTTGACATGTTTGCTGCCATGTTGTTTGTTGTGTGGTTGTCATGCTATTGATATGTTTTCATGTTGTTGGTTGTTGATGTCATGTTGTCTGTTGTTGTCATGTTGTTGTAATGTTTCCATGTTGTTGTCATGTTGTGGTTTGTTGTCATGTTGTTGTTTGATGTTTCCATGTTGCCGCCATGTTGTTGTCATGTTATTTGTTGTGTGGTTGTCATGTTATTGTTATGTTGTCATGTTGTTTTTTGTTACTGTCATGTTGTTGTCATGTTTCCATGTTATTGTTATGTTGTTGTCATGTTATTGTGATGTTGTTTGTTGTCATGTTGTTTGATGTTTCCATGTTGTTGTTAGTCGTTGTCGTGTTGTTTGTTCTTTTCATGTTGTTGTTATTATGTTGTTGACATGTTTATAAATAAAACTGATTGATTGATTGTTGTTTTCATGTTGTTGTCATGTTGTTGTTGTTGTTGTCACGTTGCCGTGTTTGTTACTTGTTTTCATACAGTTGTGTTGTTTTCATGTTGTTTGTCATTGTTGTTTTTTGTCGTGTTTTTGTCCATTGTTGTCATGTTGTTCTTTGTTGTCTTGTTGCTGTCATGTTGTTGTTTGTTGTCATGCTGCTGTTGTGTTGTTGTTAGTTGTTTTCTTGCTGTTGTCATGTTGTGTTGATGTCATGTTGTTGTTTGTTGTCATGGTGTTGTTTGTTGTCATATAGTCACATTGTTTGTTGTTGTTGTTTATTGTTGTCATCATGTTGCAGTGTTGTTGCCATGTTGTTGTTGTGCCATGTCATGTTGTCATGTTGTCATTTTTGTTGTGTTGTGTTCATGTTGTTGTTTTCATGTTGTTGTTATGTTGCTGTATTGTTATTGTCATGTTGTTGTTTGTTGTCTCCATGTGTTAGTTGTTTTCATGCTGTTGTGTTGTTGTCATAATTAGTCATGTTGTTGTCATGTGTTTGTCATGTTGTATTTGGTTGTTGTCATGTTGTTGTTTGTTGTTGTCATGATATTGTTGTGTTGTCTAGTTGTCATTGTGTTGTTTTCATATTGTCGTGTTGTTGTCATGTTGTCATGTTATTGTCATGTTGTCATGTAGTTGTCACATTGTTGTCGTGCTGTTGTTGTCATGTTGTTTTTAGTCATGTTGTTGTGTTGTCATGTTGTTGTCATTCAACAACATGCTGCTGGACTTGGCGGTGTCTCCACATCACCTGACCGTCACCTGTCTCTTTATGGTTCTCTGCAGATCGACCTTTAAAGAGTTCTGTGTTCGTTACCGTGGTGACCAGCGGTTTGATGCCCTCAATAGGAAGAAGGAACAGGAAGTACTCTTTCATCACTACATCACATCCTTAAAGAAACGAGACAAAGAGAACCGAGCCAGACTAAGGAAGATGAGATGAGAACACTGTTCTACAAACTATCTCAGAACCCTACAGAACCATCTAGAACCTTTGTAGAACCCATTCGGGACCTTCCAACACCTTCCAGATCTTAAAAAGAAAATAAACTCTCTTATTCAACCATGATAAGCAGAACCTGTGCTGGTTCTCACTGATGACTCCTGGTTTCAAACTACTGGCTCTGTTAGAGCAACCAAACAAGAACCACAGAGACCAGACTGGATCATATGGGAGAACCAGAACCACAGAGACCAGACTGAATCACATGGGAGAACATCTCCCACTGGAGGATCTGAGTCATTCTGACTTTTTGTTTGTGGTTATAAAGATTTAAAGATTTTCAAGGACCAACAGCATCCGACTGGTTTGTGGATTCTGGACGGTGGTGGACTGACGTCATCTGGACCTGCTGAACTGATCCAGAGCTTGACTGAATCCGACTTAGATGTTTGGAGATCTGAGCCGAGTTGAACTGGTTAAACTGGATTTCAAAGAGAAATAGAGCAAAAAAAAAAGAGATGTCTGTTTATCTGTCTGTTTGTCCTCTGGCCCTACTGGACCAGTTAATCAACCAATCAATCAACCTTCATTTGTAAAGCAAGTCTCAGACAGGTTAATGATTAACTGACAAGCTGATCAAACACTGAAATGACAGGAAGATGAGCAGACACCAGAAACTAAAAACAATTAAATAAGATCAATAAAAATGATTTAAAATTAAAAAAAATAAAGACAGTAACAGATAAATTAACCTCTGACCTCTGACAGTAAACCATCATGTGTTCAGAATAATAACAGATTACATTAGGCTAGAAATAGGCATCATGGCAGGGTGTACAATTTCTCCATTAGCATTTACTATGGCAATGGAAGGAATCATCAGGGCTTCTAAATTGGTGGTAGGTGGGGAGAGACGACAGAACGGGTTGCATCTTCCACCAGGTAGGGTTTACATGGATGACATGACACTGGTGACCACAACAATGCCATGTACAAAGAGGCTACTAGAGAAGGTAAATAAGAACCTCAAGTGGGCCAGCATGAAGATCAAGCCTAGTAAATCTAGAAGCATCTTGATATGTAGAGGGAAGTTAAGTGATAGGAAGTTTGTCATAGATGATGAGGAAATCCCAACAATTAGGGAAAAGTCAGTAAAGAGCTTAGGTAGGTGGTACAATGTAGAGTTGAATGATGAGGAACAGGTGGTAAAATTTAGGAAAGATGTGGCAGAAGGATTGGATAGAATAGATAAATCAGAACTTTCAGGAAAGTTGAAGTTGTGGTGTTTGCAGTTTGGGCTATATCCTAGGTTAATGTGGCCATTGTCAATTTATGAAATTCCAACATTCGTAGTGGAGAGAATTGAAAGGTCAGTTAGCTCCTATATTAGGAAGTGGTTGGGTGCTCCTAGGTGCCTAAGTAGTGTTGCACTGTATGGAAAAGGGATACTTCAGCTGCCAGTATCTAGTTTAACAGAGGAATTTAAATGTACCAAGGTCAGGACAGAGCTCTTGTTATCTGGGAGTAAGGATGTGGTAGTTAGGAGTGTGGTTCCAAATCCAACCAAGGGGAGGAAGTGGAACCCAAGATCGGCAGTTCAGGAGGCAGAGGCAGCTCTTAGGCATGCAGAGATTGTAGGTAATGTTCAGTTTGGCCGGGGAGGCCTGGGGCTTGGCTCAGGCAAACCGGTATGGAATAAAGCAGGTCTCAAAGATAAGAGAAAGCTGGTTGTAGAACAGATACGTAGACAGGAGGAGATGCTAAGGGGTGCAAAGGTAGTGGCCCAGGCTAAACAGGGACAGTGGTTGAATTGGGAAAGTGGTTGAATTGAATTGAAAGAGAAGAGGAAGCTTAGTTGAAGGGACTTGTGGAGTATGGAGGAGAATCGTATTAGATTCCTGGTAGGGGCTACATACGATGTGTTACCAACCCCCCAGAACCTAAAACTGTGGGTAAATGAGGACCCATCATGCCCATTGTGTTCACGTACCGCAACCTTAAAGAATATTTTGTCAGGCCTCTAAAGTTAGCTTGTCACAAGGCCGATATACATGGCGACATAACCAGGTGTTGTTAGTGAGGAGGCAAGGGTGTGGCCACCTAGAAGGTGCTTGTGATTGGGAAATGCAAGTAGATTTAGGGGGAAAGCTTGTTGTTCCCCAGGAAATAGTTTGTACCAGGCAGAGGCCTGACTTAGGGTTGTGGTCAGTGAGTCAACGGATAGTTTATTTCACTGAGCTGACAGTTCCTTGGGAAGACTCAGTGGAAGAAGCCTATGAAAGAAAAAAGCTTAGATATGCAGACTTAGGAGCAGAAGCTGAGCAGCGAGGATGGAAGACTAGGATTTGTCCAGTGGAAGTGGGGTGTAGGGGATTCATAGCAAGATCAGCTGTCTCGCTCCTGGGGGAACTTTGAGTGCGGGGACAGAGTTTGAGGAAGACAGTAAGGGAAATGTCAGATGAAGCAATTAAATGTAGCAAGTGGATCTATAAGAGGAGAAGTAATGTCAGTTGGGGGCCAGCAGGGGCAACGACTAAACAGGGCACATAGCTCCTTGAGATCAGGTGGAGAGATCCACTTCCTCTCAGGTGGAAATCCAGGAAGAGGAAGTATTTAAGTGTGGGAGTGGCCTATTTTAATCCATTTTGTTTGAGGCCATGCGGCAAGGTGAGTGTGTTTGCTGATCCTGTAAGTTTATCTATCTCCTTTAACTTTAGCTTATATTGTAGTTATGCTATGTAGCGTGTGAAACAGAGTATGGTGAATGTGCTAGGAAAGGTAGTGTCAGCACTGTCTCTACCTGGAGCTCACATGTACGGAGCCTGGGTTTGTTGAAGGTGGCAGTGCTGTTTGGGCTGAGAAAGCCATGTGTAAGTAAGGTAAAGGAGGTTGTTGGGTTGGTGTGGGGAGGGGAGCAGTGAGACCTGGCATTAGGGGAGTGTCTCTGGGACGCCAGAGATCACTGTCTAGCCTCCTGGAGGTGTCGTGGGACCAATTAGACAAAACACTGGTGAAAGGAGGTTCCCACCCGATGACCCCAAAGACATGCTAGTTATCACTGCTCACTGGTCTGTATAGTTAAGCCTTGCCATAATAGCTTATCATAGGGCTTAGGAGGTTATTCACTGAGTGCTGATCCTTTCTCCAGAGCACAAACTTCTTGTGTTTATTTGAACTGCAAACAAAAGCATTTTATGAGAAATCAGCTGCAACTGGAAAAAAAACAATTTGATAGTATAATTGATTATGATACATTCTAAACTGATTGAGTGGTGTCAGTCAAGTGACAGTAGAGTCAGTCATGTCACAGATCTCTTCTCCGTCAGTCGACAGAATCAGTTTCATTTAAAAAAAAAACTGTGTCACAGTGAAACAAACAGGAAACAAAATCAGCTCAGAGAAAGGAAGTAAAATAAAAACAGAGACATTCACACACACGTTCACACTGAGGTCACAGAAACGGAGACGTTCACACACACACGTTCACACTGAGATCACAGAAACAGAGACATTCTCACACACACGTTCACACTGAGGTCACAGAAACGGAGACGTTCACACACACACGTTCACGCTGAGGTCACAGAAACAGAGACATTCTCACACACACGTTCACACTGAGGTCACAGAAACAGACATTCAGACACACACATTCACACTGAGGTCACAGCAACAGAGACATTCACACACACGTTCACACTGAGGTCACAGAAACAGAGACATTCAGACACACACATTCACACTGAGGTCACAGAAACAGAGACATTCTCACACACACGTTCACACTGAGGTCACAGAAACAGACATTCAGACACACACATTCACACTGAGGTCACAGAAACAGAGACATTCACACACACGTTCACACTGAGGTCACAGAAACAGAGACATTCAGACACACACGTTCACACTGAGGTCACAGAAACAGAGACATTCACACACACACATTCACACTGAGGTCACAGAAACAGAGACATTCACACACACACACGTTCACACTGAGGTCACAGAAACAGACATTCACACACACACGTTCACACTGAGGTCACAGAAACAGAGACGTTCACAGACACGTGCACACTGAGATCACAGAAACAGAGACATTCACAGACACACGTTCACACTGAGGTCACAGAGACAGAAACGTTCACACACACACACGTTCACACTGAGGTCACAGAAACAGAGACGTTCACACACGTTCACACTGAGGTCACAGAAACAGACGTTCACACACACGTTCACACTGAGGTCACAGAAACAGAGACGTTCACACACACGTTCACACTGAGGTCACAGAAACAGAGACGTTCACACACATATTCACACTGAGGTCACAGAAACAGAGACGTTCACACACCGTGCACACTGAGGTCACAGAAACAGACATTCACACACATGTTCACACTGAGGTCACAGAAACAGAGACGTTCACACACCGTGTACACTGAGGTCACAGAAACAGAGACATTCACACACTGTGCACACTGAGGTCACAGAAACATAGACGTTCACACACACGTTCACACTGAGGTCACAGAAAGAGAGACGTTCACACGCTGTGCACACTGAGGTCACAAAAACATAGACGTTCACACACCGTGCACACTGAGGTCACAGAAACAGACATTCACACACATGTTCACACTGAGGTCACAGAAACAGAGACGTTCACACACCGTGTACACTGAGGTCACAGAAACAGAGACATTCACACACTGTGCACACTGAGGTCACAGAAACAGAGACGTTCTCACACACACGTTCACACTGAGTTCACAGAAAGAGAGACGTTCACACACACGTTCACACTGAGGTCACAGAAACAGAGACATTCACACACACGTTCACACTGAGGTCACAGAAACAGAGACGTTCACACACACGTTCACACTGAGGTCACAGAAACAGAGACGTTCACACACACGTTCACACTGAGGTCACAGAAACAGAGACGTTCACACACTGTGCACACTGAGGTCACAGAAACAGAGACATTCACACACACGTTCACACTGAGGTCACAGAAACAGAGATGTTCACACACACGTTCACACTGAGGTCACAGAAACAGAGACATTCACACACACGTTCACACTGAGGTCACAGAAACAGAGACGTTCACACACACGTTCACACTGAGGTCACAGAAACAGAGACGTTCACACACCATGCACACTGCACCTGCAAATGGTGCTGCAGTAAAACCTGCAGCAGGTTTTAAAAAGACTTGTTCTTATCTGGACCAGAGAAGGCTCATCAGAACTTTATGAAGTGGTGGAGCTGAGACAGGAGAAAAGGAGAGCATGGGACAGGAGAACAGGAAAACATGGGACAGGAGAACAAAAGAACATGGGACAGAACAGAAGAACAGGAGAACATGGGACAGGAGAACGTGGGACAGGAGAACAGGAGAACATGAGACAGGAGAACAGAAGACCATGGGACAGGAGAAAATGAGAACGTGGGACAGGAGAACTTTGGACAGGAGAAAAGGAGAACGTGGGACAGGAGAAAAGGAGAACATGGGACAGGAGACCAGTAGAACATGAGACAGGAGAACAGAAGACCATGGGACAGGAGAAAAGGAGAACGTGGGAGAGAAGACCATGGGACAGGAGAAAAGGAGAACGAGGGACAGGAGAACACAAGAACAGGAGAACGTGGGACAGGAGAACACAAGAACATGGGACATGAGAACAGGAGACCATGGGACAGGAGAAAAGTAGAACAGGAGAACATGGGACAGGAGAACGTGGGACAGGAGAACAGGAGAACGTGGGACAGGAGAACACAAGAACATGGGACAGGAGAAAAGGAGAACAGAAGAAAAGGAGATCGTGGGACAGAATTTCTTGTTGTAAGATGTGTCCCTGTATCAGCAGACTGAGGCAGCAGAATTAAAATCAATGGGGGTCTCAACCACTGCTCCTCAATCTTCATGTTTATCACGTGTAGCCAAGGAAGTGGATTTAAAATAGTCCCAGACTAGATCAAGGTCAGCTGTGTGTGAAACACCAAGGTCACTGTTAAACACACAAAACATCAGGACGAAGGTTTGTTCAATAAAAATCTGTCAGAGATCTTTTAGTCACTCACAGACAACCTGTGTTTGTTAAAATCAGATTGAGTCATGTCTAGTCCCGTGTCCATATTCACTCAGTCATTACAGTCACATATGTCCTTTAGTGAGGATGATGATGATGATGATGACCACTCCCAGTTGAGGTCTCCAAGTAAACCAGCTCAGAGTTTGTCCAGTAATGAGTCAGCAAGTGAGGCTGAAGATGGGCGGTAACAGCCGTTGTCTAACATGAGTGCACTTTAATTCAGATTTATCATGAAATGGATCTTCCTCCTTATTTAATGTGTGGGCGGTTCTAACGACATCATAGATCCATCAGTGTTGATCATGTGACTGCTGTTTTTCAGCATCACTCAGACTCTTATCTTTTTAACCAGCCTGTACGCAGTGACGTCTCTCAGAGGAGAACGTTCTATCAGTCAAACCATGTTCTCATTTTATAAACCAGCCTGTACGCAGTGACGTCTATCAGAGGAGAACGTTCTATCAGTCAAACCATGTTCTCATTTTATAAACCAGCCTGTACGCAGTGACGTCTCTCAGAGGAGAACGTTCTATCAGTCAAACCATGTTCTCATTTTATAAACCAGCCTGTACGCAGTGACGTCTCTCAGAGGAGAACGTTCTATCAGTCAAACCATGTTCTCATTTTATAAACCAGCCTGTACGCAGTGACGTCTCTCAGAGGAGAACGTTCTATCAGTCAAACCACATTCTTATTTTATTAACCAGCCTGTACGCAGTGACGTCTATCAGAGGAGAACATTCTATCAGTCAAACCATGTTCTCATTTTATAAACCAGCCTGTACGCAGTGACGTCTCTCAGAGGAGAACGTTCTATCAGTCAAACCACGTTCTTATTTTATTAACCAGCCTGTACGCAGTGACGTCTATCAGAGGAGAACATTCTATCAGTCAAACCATGTTCTCATTTTATAAACCAGCCTGTACGCAGTGACGTCTCTCAGAGGAGAACGTTCTATCAGTCAAACCACGTTCTTATTTTATTAACCAGCCTGTACGCAGTGACGTCTATCAGAGGAGAACATTCTATCAGTCAAACCATGTTCTCATTTTATAAACCAGCCGGTACGCAGGGATGTCTCTCAGAGGAGAACGTTCTATCAGTCAACCCACATTCTTATTTTATAATCCAGCCTGTACGCAGTGACGTCTCTCAGAGGAGAACGTTCTATCAGTCAAACCATGTTCTCATTTTATAAACCAGCCGGTACGCAGTGACGTCTCTCAGAGGAGAACGTTCTATCAGTCAAACCACGTTCTTATTTTATAATCCAGCCTGTATGCAGTGACGTCTATCAGAGGAGAACATTCTATCAGTCAAACCATGTTCTCAATTTATAAACCAGCCTGTACGCAGTGACGTCTCTCAGAGGAGAACGTTCTATCAGTCAACCCACATTATTATTTTATAATCCAGCCTGTACGCAGTGACGTCTCTCAGAAGAGAATGTTCTATCAGTCAAACCACGTTCTCATTTTATAAACCAGCCTGTACGCAGTGACGTCTCTCAGAGGAGAACGTTCTATCAGTCAACCCACATTCTTATTTTATAATCCAGCCTGTACGCAGTGACGTCTCTCAGAGGAGAACGTTCTATCAGTCAAACCATGTTCTCATTTTATAAACCAGCCGGTACGCAGTGACGTCTCTCAGAGGAGAACGTTCTATCAGTCAAACCACGTTCTTATTTTATAATCCAGCTTGTACGCAGTGACGTCTATCAGAGGAGAACATTCTATCAGTCAAACCATGTTCTCATTTTATAAACCAGCCTGTACGCAGTGACGTCTCTCAGAGGAGAACGTTCTATCAGTCAAACCATGTTCTCATTTTATAAACCAGCCGGTACGCAGTGACGTCTCTCAGAGGAGAATGTTCTATCAGTCAAACCATGTTCTCATTTTATAAACCAGCCGGTACGCAGTGACGTCTCTCAGAGGAGAACATTCTATCAGTCAAACCACGTTCTTATTTTATAATCCAGCTTGTACCCAGTGACGTCTCTCAGAGAACGTTCTATCAGTCAACCCACATTCTTATTTTATAATCCAGCCTGTACGCAGTGACGTCTCTCAGAAGAGAATGTTCTATCAGTCAAACCACGTTCTCATTTTATAAACCAGCCTGTACGCAGTGACGTCTCTCAGAGGAGAACGTTCTATCAGTCAACCCACATTCTTATTTTATAATCCAGCCTGTACGCAGTGACGTCTCTCAGAGGAGAACGTTCTATCAGTCAAACCATGTTCTCATTTTATAAACCAGCCGGTACGCAGTGACGTCTCTCAGAGGAGAACGTTCTATCAGTCAAACCACGTTCTTATTTTATAATCCAGCTTGTACGCAGTGACGTCTATCAGAGGAGAACATTCTATCAGTCAAACCATGTTCTCATTTTATAAACCAGCCTGTACGCAGTGACGTCTCTCAGAGGAGAACGTTCTATCAGTCAACCCACATTCTTATTTTATAATCCAGCCTGTACGCAGTGACGTCTCTCAGAAGAGAATGTTCTATCAGTCAAACCACGTTCTCATTTTATAAACCAGCCTGTACGCAGTGACGTCTCTCAGAGGAGAACGTTCTATCAGTCAACCCACATTCTTATTTTATAATCCAGCCTGTACGCAGTGACGTCTCTCAGAGGAGAACGTTCTATCAGTCAAACCATGTTCTCATTTTATAAACCAGCCGGTACGCAGTGACGTCTCTCAGAGGAGAACGTTCTATCAGTCAAACCACGTTCTTATTTTATAATCCAGCTTGTACGCAGTGACGTCTATCAGAGGAGAACATTCTATCAGTCAAACCATGTTCTCATTTTATAAACCAGCCGGTACGCAGTGACGTCTCTCAGAGGAGAACGTTCTATCAGTCAACCCACATTCTTATTTTATAATCCAGCCTGTACGCAGTGACGTCTCTCAGAAGAGAATGTTCTATCAGTCAAACCACGTTCTCATTTTATAAACCAGCCTGTACGCAGTGACGTCTCTCAGAGGAGAACGTTCTATCAGTCAACCCACATTCTTATTTTATAATCCAGCCTGTACGCAGTGACGTCTCTCAGAGGAGAACGTTCTATCAGTCAACCCACATTCTTATTTTATAATCCAGCCTGTACGCAGTGACGTCTCTCAGAAGAGAATGTTCTATCAGTCAAACCACATTCTTATTTTATAAACTAGACTGTACGCAGTGACCTCTCTCAGAGGAGAACGTTCTATCAGTTAAACCACATTATTTTATAAACTAGACTGTACGCAGTGACCTCTCTCAGAAGAGAACGTTCTATCAGTCAAATCACGTTCTTATTTTATTAACCAGCCTGTACGCTGTGACGTCTATCAGAGGAGAACGTTCTATCAGTCAAACCACGTTCTTATTTTATAAACCAGCCTGTACGCAGTGACGTCTCTCAGAGGAAAACGTTCCACCACAGTCGACCCATGTTCTTATTTTATTAACCAGCCTGTATGCAGTGACGTTTCTCAGAGGAGAACGTTCTACCAGAGTCAAGCCATGTTTTTATTTTATTAATCAGACTGTACGCTGTGACATGTCTCAGTCACATGTTGAAGTTCTTTAACCCTTAAAACTCTGTGCAGTTTGATGCCAAAGATAAAGGCTCAGATAAACAACGGAAAGTTCTACTGACTCAGTCACAGCTCAGTTGTTGAACGTGTTTCCTGTCTGCGGTGTAGAAATGTACAAATCATTTAATTCACAAACAGACCTTAGTCCTTAGATTTATATCTTTGACCTGCCGTGACAGATGAGAACACAGAACATGACGGCAGCCGTCACTGTGGACCTGACTGTCACTGTCACTTAGACGTTTCCAGGGCGATGACTGAAAGTGACCTGAGGTCTGTTTGATAACACATCACAGAACATACAACTGAAACTGACGAAGACTCTGTGACTCCAGAGAGTGGACAGGTTCCGCCAGGTTCAGAACATCAGACTGTGAAGCTCCTTCAATTATTGATTGATTGAATGACTGATTGATTGACTGATTGAAATGCACTCTGCAAGTCGTAGTTGTCTGCTTTCCTTCGTTATGTCCAGAGACGTCTTGTAGTTTCCTGTTCTTATCAAAGAACAGATATTTTCAAACTCAGAGAACATGAGAACATGAAGAAGACTGTTACTGCAGGAACATGAAAGAACCCACAAAGAACATGAGAACATGAGGCAGACTGTTACTGCAGGAACATGACAGAACCCACAGAGAACATGAAAAAATGAAGCAGACTTACTGCAGGAACATGACAGAACCCACAGAGAACATGAAGCAGACTGTTACTGTAGGGACATGAAAGAAACCACAGAGTACATGAGAACATGAAGCAGACTGTTACTGCAGGAACATGACAGAACCCACAGAGAACATGAGAACATGAAGCAGATTGTTACTGCAGGAACATGAAAGAACCCACAGAGAACATGAAGCAGATTGTTACTGCAGGAACATGACAGAACCACAGAGAACATGAAGCAGACTGTTACTGCAGGAACATGACAGAACCCACTGAGAACATGAAGCAGACTGTTACTGCAGGAACATGAAAGAACCCACAAAGAACATGAGAACATGAGGCAGACTGTTACTGCAGGAACATGACAGAACCCACAGAGAACATGAAAAAATGAAGCAGACTTACTGCAGGAACATGACAGAACCCACAGAGAACATGAAGCAGACTGTTACTGTAGGGACATGAAAGAAACCACAGAGTACATGAGAACATGAAGCAGACTGTTACTGCAGGAACATGACAGAACCCACAGAGAACATGAGAACATGAAGCAGATTGTTACTGCAGGAACATGAAAGAACCCACAGAGAACATGAAGCAGATTGTTACTGCAGGAACATGACAGAACCACAGAGAACATGAAGCAGACTGTTACTGCAGGAACATGACAGAACCCACTGAGAACATGAAGCAGACTGTTACTGCAGGAACATGAAGCGTTGATGGACGGACTCCGCCCCCTCATCAGCTGATCTCTTTCATGTCTGACATGTTGTTTTTATGTTTTTTTTTCACAATGCTGCTGTAAACAATATATTTTTGACATGATGTAAACCCTGCCCCCTCACCTGTTAGCAACATGGTAAGCTGTGATTGGACACGTTGTGTGTCCTGGTGTTCTGATTGGATGTGTTTTAGTGTCCTGACTTATCATTGGACAGTGTCTGTGTGTTAAGATGACCTTTGTGCTCCGACGTATCATTGGCTGTTGTTCATGACGTGTTTTAATTAAACTGTTCTTCAAACACACCTATGTTGTTGTTGTTGTTGTTGTTTACAAGTGAACTTCCTGTCTCAGGACGTCTCCTCAGGTATCGCTACGACCTGCACTGGTGGTGCATGACAGACAGGTGTAGAGGAAGTTTCAGAGCTAATCTATTGCGAGTGTGTGGGTTCACCTGTTCCTCATCACCCTCAGTCAGTACATTTACCTCGGCCTCACAGACACTCGTTACCAGATTGTTTTTAGCCACTTATGCAAAACTCTCACTTTATGCTGGACTGACTTCCTGTTGTCGACCCTGCCTGTCTCTGACCTGCCTGCTTCATCTGATACCCCCTAAACACAACAGACTTCTGCCCCCGACCACCAGATCTGCTTCCATGTCCTTGTTTCCTGTTTGCCTGAGGCTGCTTGGTGTTTCAACCTGAATACAACCCCACAGCGTAAGTCTTCCAGTCTGCTTACCTGTGGTTTCCTGGTTCCAGAAATTTTCATCATGTCACCACACGCGCCAGTGTGTGAGCTGTGTCCTGTGAGTTCTCAACCCCTTGCCTGACCTTGACCCCTCATCTGGCCTCAACCCTTCCCCTGGACACCCTCCTTCCCTTGGACACGACCCTTCCCCTGGCCTCAACCCTTCCCCTGGACACGATCCTTCCCCTGGACACGACACTTCCCCAGGACACGATCCTTCCCCTGGCCTCAACCCTTCCCCTGGACACAAACCTTCCCCTGGCCTCAACCCTTCCCTTGGACACGACCCTTATCCTGGCCTCAACCCTTCCCCTGGACACAATCCTTCCCTTGGACACAAACCTTCCCCTGGCCTCAACCCTTCCCCTGGACACGACCTTTCCCTTGGACACAAACCTTCCCCTGGCCTCAACCCTTCCCTTGGACACGACCCTTATCCTGGACACGACCCTTCCCCTGGCCTCAACCCTTCCCCTGGACACGATCCTTCCCCTGGACACAACCCTTCCCCTGGACACGACCTTTCCCTTGGACACAAACCTTCCCCTGGCCTCAACCCTTCCCTTGGACACGACCCTTCCCCTGGCCTCAACCCTTCCCCTGGACAAAACCCTTCCCTTGGACACAAACCTTCCCCTGGCCTCAATCCTTCCATTGGACATGACCCCTCCCCTGGCCTCAACCCTTCCCCTGGACACGACCCTTCCCTTGGACACGACCCTTCCCCTGGCCTCAACCCTTCCCTTGGACACGACCCTTCCCCTGGCCTCAACCCTCCCCTGGACACGACCCTTCCCTTGGACACAACCCTTCCCCTGGCCTCAACCCTTCCCTTGGACACGACACTTATCCTGGCCTCAACCCTTCCCTTGGACACGACCCTTATCCTGGCCCCCACCATTCACTTGGCCTCCACCCTTTGCCTGATCTTGAATCTTCACCTGGTCTTGACCCTTCTGCTGTCCCCTGCAGGTTCTTCTGCTTGGACTGAGGACTTCCCAGGTTCTGGATCTTTTGCCTCCTTGACTAGTCCCCTGGCAGCTCCTCTACAGTGCCGTTGCCTGTTATTGAACTGAACTGTGTTTACTGTCAGACTAACGCTACCACTCACCTGCCCGACCTCTTGGTCTCAGTCTGCCTGCCAAACCTGTGGGGCTGCCATGAACAGTGTGCAGAGACTCTGCTGAGTGCTGAACCGCTCTGTGATCTGCTTCCTGTCCCTGCTGTGTGACATCAGTAAACATCATCACCACCTGTTCCTGGTCTGCTGCCTTTAGATCCACCTGATAAACATCTCAGTATGTCATGTGACTTTCACCTGGCAGGTGGTAGTGGTCCCTCCACAGTCTCCTGTAGCCAGTGTGGGTGGAGTCATCTATAAAAAGAGGAAGTACGTGAAGCAACGGTGCAGAAAACACCAACTTTGACTTCCTGTGACTTTTACTTTGAAGGGGGAGCTGATGGACGTCCGATCACAGGATCACGACCTCCAGCCGCATGACAGGAAGTACAATGGGCTGATAACCAATCACAGACAAACAGACAGACAGTCTCTCTCTGTCTCTCTGTAATCACAGTAATTCAGCCACCAGCTGTCTTTCGTCTGTTTCCATGGGAACCTGAGATCATGATAGGAGAAACAATTATGGGTTGTTAGAGGAAACACACACACGCAGTAAATCCAAGAATATCATCCAACAAACAAAACACAACACTTTGTCTGTCTGTCTGTCTGTCTGTCTGTCTGTTGTATTGTATCTGAAACAGTATTTTGCTCCTCCTGTCTTTGTCCACGTCTTCATGTCCTCAGATTGGAGATTTTAAACAGGAAGTTCACTGTCAGGAAGATTTTAAACTGGAAGTTCACTGACAGGAAGATTTTGAACAGGGGGTTCATCCCAATATCCCTCCTCGACTCCTCCGTCCTCTGTCATTGATGACTTGACCGGGAAATTGATCGAGACTCACGTCTTCTAGGACGTCGCAATACGTTAAATGCACTCGGAGGAATCCAGGAGTCTAGGAGAGAGGAGACTTTCAGAGGAGAGGGAAGTAAGGACACACGAGTGCAAGTCTTTTACCAACTGACATACCTCCTGATTGGATATTATTGATTGGACAGCTGATCAGACTGATCTGATACATCAGTTTCATACAGAGTGAAGACACATAAGAGATTAAACTGTGTGTCACTGACAAGTTTGATATTTGATTTGTTTTCTGATTCATCAAAAAGAAATTAACAATTTTCTGTCAGAGAGCCTGTCCATCTGTCAGAGAGTCTGTCTGTCTGTCTGTCAGTCAGAGAGCCTGTCTGTCAGCAGAAACACTTTAAAGGGATAGTGCACCCAAAAATGTAAATTCAGCCATTATCTACTCACCCATATGCCGAGGGAGGCTCAGGTGAAGTTTTAGAGTCCTCACATCACTTGCAGAGATCCAAGGGGAGAGGAGGTAGCAACACAACTCCACCTAATGGAGGCTGACCGCGCCCCAGATTCAAAACTTGGGGTTGCGTTTGTGCAGGACAGGTAACGTTATGTTTAGTTTGCTTCTAATATAACATATAACGTTATATGACAACACAGCATCCAGTTGCTAACGGCTAACGTTAGCCTGCTGTAGCGTAGCCTCTGAAACATTAACGTTATCTTCCTTGTGTGTTTCCACTTCCTAGTGACGTTAACACTACTATCTAACGTTAGCACTGTAACCTTATTGTAAAACCATCATCACTGATGGAGTGACCACCGTCATCACTCCGGGGTGGCGTTTGACTGTCTTGGTTGTAACGTTACACTCACTCTCCTCTTCCTTGTATCTAACGTTACCATGCCAACGCCTACGTTAATCATAGACACAGCTAATGAGGACATAATGGAGGAGGGGGGAGTAGGCCTTTGGAGGGAGGTGGAGTTGCAGGTGGAGGAGGATGGGACTTTGGAGGGAGGCAGGAGTTGTGGATGTTCAAATTTTTTCTAAGTGCTGTGTGAAATGCAAGAAAGGTAAGATTAGCTTTGATTAATTAAATAATAAACTTTAGACTTCAGATGATATAAAACTTTGTTGATCAGCTCTGGTTTCAGACAGACGGAGGGTGTTGTCGTGTGTCACATGTTCTGTGATCATCTTTTATTAAGTTATCAAGTGTAATAGATCACAGTTCATTCAAATTCTTAAAGTTTAAAATATACTGTTGTTTTAATTTTTCTTATATAAAAGAAGGACAGAGCTTTTTGAACTTTAACCGTTTTAAAGTAACAACAATTAATAATAATAATTAATTTTAATATTCACAAATATTTTTACATATTTACTGTTTGACTCATTAAAATGTTCCAATGTCTGTTCTGATCCTGGATCAGTTTCTGTCAGATTTGAGTCTGTATCAGTGTGGTGTCTTCTGTGATGAGGACAGACGAGACTATGTCTGTGTCTGAGCAGATTGAAGACAGTCCTCAGGATGAGACAGAGACGGTTCAGTGTCCTTGGGATGAGACACAGAGACAGTCCAGTGTCATTGGGATGAGACACAGAGACAGTCCTGTGTCCTCGGGATGAGACACGGAGACAGTTCAGTGTTTCCCAGGATGAGACACAGAGACGGTTCAGTGTCCTCGGGATGAGACACGGAGACAGTTCAGTGTTTCCCAGGATGACACACGGAGACGGTTCGGTGTCCTCGGGATGAGACACAGAGACGGTCCAGTGTCCTCGGGATGACACACAGAGACGGTTCAGTGTTTCCCAGGATGAGACCCAGAGACGGTTCAGTGTCCTTGGGATGAGACACAGAGACAGTTCAGTGTCCTTGGGATGAGACCCGGAGACAGTCCAGTGTCCTCGGGATGACACACAGAGACAGTTCAGTGTTTCCCAGGATGAGACCCAGAGACGGTTCAGTGTCCTTGGGATGAGACACAGAGACAGTTCAGTGTCCTTGGGATGAGACCCAGAGACAGTCCAGTGTCCTTGGGATGAGACACGGAGACAGTCCAGTGTCCTCGGGATGAGACGCGGAGACAGTTCAGTGTTTCCGAGGATGAGACACAGAGACGGTTCAGTGTCCTCAGGATGAGACACAGAGACAGTTCAGTGTTTCCCAGGATGAGACACGGAGACGGTTCAGTGTCCTCGGGATGAGACCCGGAGACAGTTCAGAGATAGGTCAGTCTGATGTGTCAGGGCTTCAGAGACATGAGGATGATGGTGTGATGATGATGATGATGATGATGATGATGATGAGTGTCCAGCAGAGGGAGACAGAGCTCAGCTGGTTCAGCTATGTGTCTCACTGAAGGATGCTGGGAAGAGGAGGAGGAGGAGGAGGATGAGGATGACGCCAGCAGAGGCTGCAGAGATGCTAACAGCATCGACACACAAACACACACTGACATGAGCTAACTGCTAACAGAGAGACACAGAGACAGACAGGGACAGAGGGACAGACAGAGACAGAGGGACAGACAGAGACAGAGGGCCAAACAGGGGGACAGACAGGCTGGAGGGAGGCTCATGCCGACAGCACACACAGAAACACACACACATTAAGCAGTGAAGCTAGCTACTAGTTAGCATGCTCAGGTTAGGAAGCTAACCTACTGAGACACACACACACACACACACACACACACATGCACGCACGCACACAAACAGCAATGCAGTGTCCGAGGCTTCCTATTGGACGGTGAGTGATCTACATCTTTTCATATGTGTGTGTTCAGTTAGGCCTTAAATGTCAGTGTGTGTGTGTGTGTGTGTGTGTGTGTGTGTGTCTGTGTCTGTGTGGCTGTGTGGCTGTGTGTCTGTGTGTGTCTGTGTGTGTCTGTTTCTGTGTCTTGTGTCTGCGTGTTGATGGTGTTGCCACAGAAACAGTCATGTTGTGCTGCTGTACAGTGTGTCAGTTGCTGTGGCAGCGTCAGGTCACCTGTCAAAGGTTCACCTGTCCTGCATCAGTTTTATCAGGAGGCGTGTCTACAGAGGGCAACTACTGCAACTACTGTAACTGCAACTACCGCTGCAACTACTGTTACTGCAACTACTGTTACTACAACTACTGTGACTGCAACTACTGTTACTGCAACTACTGTTACTGCAACTACTGTTACTACAACTACTGTTACTGCAACTACCACTGCAACTGCTGTTACTGCAACTACTGTTACTGTAACTACCACTGCAACTGCTGTTACTGCAACTACTGTTACTGCAACTACTGTAACTACATCTACTGTTACTGCAACTACTGTTACTTCAATTGCTATTACTGCAACTACTGTTACAACAACTACTGTTACTACAACTACCACTGCAACTGCTGTTACTGCAACTACTGCTACTTCAACTTATATTACTGCAACTACTGTTACTGCAACTAGCTACTGTTACTCAGCTACTGTTACTGCAACTAATTACTTCAACTGCTAAAACTGCAGCTACTGTTACTACAACTGCTAAAACTGCAACTAACTACTGTTACTGCAGCTACTGTTACTGAAACTAGCTACTGTTACAACTATTGTTACTACAATTACTATTACTACTGCAACTACTGTTACTCCAACTACTGTTACTCAACTAGCTACTGTCACTACAACTACTGTTACTGCAATTACTATTACTACTGCAACTACTGTTACTGCAAATACTGTTACTGTAATTACTATTACTACTGCAGCTACTGTTACTGCAACTGGCTACTGTTACTGCAACTACTATTACTGCAATTACTATTACTACTGCAACTACTGTTACTGTAATTACTATTACTACTGCAGCTACTGTTACTGCAACTAGCTACTGTTACTGCAACTACTGTTACTGCAACTGCCAAAACTGCAACTACTGTTACTGCAACTACTGTTACTGCAATTACTTTTACTACTGCAACTGCTAAAACTGCAACTAACTACTGTTACTGCAACTAGCTACTGTTACTGCAACTACTGTTACGGCAACTACTACTACAAGTACTGTTACTGCAACTACCGTTGCTGCAATTACTGTTACTTCAACTACTGTTACTGCAAATACTGTTACTGTAATTACTATCACTACTGCAGCTACTGTTACTGTAAATACCGTTACTGCAATTACTATTACTACTGCAACTACTGTTACTGCAAATACTGTTACTACTGCAAATACTGTTACTGCAACTAGCTACTGTTACTGCAACTACTGTTACTGCAACTAGCTACTGTTACTGCAACTACTGTTACTGCAACTACTACTACAAGTACTGCTACTGCAACTACCGTTGCTGCAATTACTGTTACTTCAACTACTAAAACTGCAACTACTGTTACTACAACTACTGTTACTACTGCAACTGCTAAAACTGCAACTAACTACTGTTACGGCAACTACTATTACTGCAATTACTATTACTACTGCAACTACTGTTACTGTAATTACTATTACTACTGCAGCTACTGTTACTGCAACTACTGTCACTGCAACTGCTAAAACTGCAACTAACTACTGTTACTGCAGGTAGTGTTACTGCAACTAACTACTGTTACAACAACTATTGTTACTACAATTACTATTACTACTGCAACTACTGTTACTCCAACTACTGTTACTCAACTAGCTACTGTCACTACACCTACTGTTACTGCAATTCCTATTACTACTGCAAATACTGTTACTACAACTACTGTTACTTCAACTGCTGAAACTGCAACTACTGTTACTGCAATTACTATTACGACCGCAACTACTGTTACTGCAACTAGCTACTGTTACTGCAACTACTGTTACTTCAACTGCTAAAACTGCAACTACTGTTGCTGCAACTAGCTACTGTTACTGCAACTACTGTTACTGCAGCTACTACTGCAAGTACTGTTACTGAAATTACCGTTGCTGCAATTACTGTTACTTCAACTACTGTTACTGCAATTACTATTACTACTGCAACTACTGTTACTGCAACTACTGTTACTACAACTAGTGTTACTGCAATTACTATTACTACTGCAACTACTGTTACTGCAATTAGCTACTGTTACTTCAACTACTGTTACTGCAATTACTATTACTACTGCAACTACTGTTACTGCAACTAGCTACTGTTACTGCAACTACTGTTACTTCAATTGCTAAAACTGCAGCTACTCTTACTGCAACTACTACTGCAACTATTGTTACCGCAACTACTATTACTACTGCAACTATTGTTACTGCAACTACTGTTACTGCAGCTACTGTTACTGCAACTACTGTTAGTGCAACTAGTATTACTACTGCAACTACTGTTACTGCAACTACTATTACTACTGCAACTGTTATTGCAACTACTATTATTACCGCAACTACTGTTACTGCAACTACTGTTACTGCAACTAGCTACTGTTACTGCAACTACCGTTACTGCAATTACTATTACGACTGCAACTACTGCAACTACCACTGCAACTACTGTTACTGCAACTACCGTTGCTGCAACTAGCTACTGTTACAACTACTGTTACTGCAACTAGCTACTGTTACTGCAACTACTGTTACTGCAATTAGCTACTGTTACTACAACTACTGTTACTGCAATTACTATTACAACTGCAGCTACTGTTACTGCAACTACTACTGCAACTATTGTCACCGCAACTACTATTACCACTGCAACTACTGTTACTGCAGCTACTGTTACTGCAACTAGTATTACTACTGCAACTACTGTTACTGCAACTACTATTACTACTGCAACTGTTATTGCAACTACTATTACTACTGCAACTACTGTTACTGCAACTACTGTTACTCTAAATAGCTACTGTTACTGCAACTACCGTTCCTGCAATTACTATTACTACTGCAACTACCACTGCAACTACTGTTACTGCAACTACCGTTGCTGCAACTAGCTACTGTTATGACAACTACTGTTCCTGCAATTATTATTACTACTGCAACTACTGTTATTGCAACTAGCTACTGTTACTACAACTACTGTTACTGCAATTACTATTACTACTGCAACTACTGTTACTTCAACTGCTAAAACTGCAGCTACCTTTACTGCAACTACTACTGCAACTACTGTTACTGCAACCAGTATTACTACTGCAACTACTGTTACTGCAACTACTATTACTACTGCAACTGTTATTGCAACTACTATTATTACTGCAACTACTGTTACTTCTACTGCTAAAACTGCAACTACTGTTACTGCAACTAGCTACTGTTACTGCAACTACCGTTACTGCAATTACTATTACTACTGCAACTACTGCAACTACCACTGCAACTACTGTTACTGCAACTACTGTTGCTGCAACTAGCTACTGTTACGACAACTACTGTTCCTGCAATTACTATTACTACTGCAACTACTGTTACTGCAACTAGCTACTGTTACTGCAACTACTGTTACTGCAATAAGCTACTGTTACGACAACTACTGTTCCTGCAATTACTATTACCACTGCAACTACTGTTACTGCAACTATTGTTACCGCAACTACTATTACCACTGCAACTACTGTTACTGCAACTACTGTTACTGCAACTACTATTACTACTGCAACTGTTATTGCAACTACTATTATTACTGCAACTACTGTTACTGCAACTACTGTTACTGCAACTAGCTACTGTTACTGCAACTACTGTTACTGCAATTAGCTACTGTTACTTCAACTACTGTTACTGCAATTACTATTACTACTGCAACTACTGTTACTGCAATTACTATTACTACTGCAACTACTGTTACTGCAACTAGCTACTGTTACTGCAACTACTGTTACTTCAATTGCTAAAACTGCAGCTACTCTTACTGCAACTACTACTGCAACTATTGTTACCGCAACTACTATTACTACTGCAACTATTGTTACTGCAACTACTGTTACTGCAGCTACTGTTACTGCAACTACTACTGCAACTACTGTTAGTGCAACTAGTATTACTACTGCAACTACTGTTACTGCAACTACTATTACTACTGCAACTGTTATTGCTACTACTATTATTACCGCAACTACTGTTACTGCAACTACTGTTACTGCAACTACCGTTACTGCAATTACTATTACGACTGCAACTACTGCAACTACCACTGCAACTACTGTTACTGCAACTACCGTTGCTGCAACTAGCTACTGTTACAACTACTGTTACTGCAACTAGCTACTGTTACTGCAACTACTGTTACTGCAATTAGCTACTGTTACTACAACTACTGTTACTGCAATTACTATTACTACTGCAACTACTGTTACTGCAACTAGCTACTGTTACTGCAACTACTGTTACTTCAACTGCTAAAACTGCAGCTACTGTTACTGCAACTACTACTGCAACTATTGTCACCGCAACTACTATTACCACTGCAACTACTGTTACTGCAGCTACTGTTACTGCAACTAGTATTACTACTGCAACTACTGTTACTGCAACTACTATTACTACTGCAACTGTTATTGCAACTACTATTACTACTGCAACTACTGTTACTGCAACTACTGTTACTCTAAATAGCTACTGTTACTGCAACTACCGTTCCTGCAATTACTATTACTACTGCAACTACCACTGCAACTACTGTTACTGCAACTACCGTTGCTGCAACTAGCTACTGTTATGACAACTACTGTTCCTGCAATTATTATTACTACTGCAACTACTGTTATTGCAACTAGCTACTGTTACTACAACTACTGTTACTGCAATTACTATTACTACTGCAACTACTGTTACTTCAACTGCTAAAACTGCAGCTACCTTTACTGCAACTACTACTGCAACTACTGTTACTGCAACCAGTATTACTACTGCAACTACTGTTACTGCAACTACTATTACTACTGCAACTGTTATTGCAACTACTATTATTACTGCAACTACTGTTACTTCTACTGCTAAAACTGCAACTACTGTTACTGCAACTAGCTACTGTTACTGCAACTACCGTTACTGCAATTACTATTACTACTGCAACTACTGCAACTACCACTGCAACTACTGTTACTGCAACTACTGTTGCTGCAACTAGCTACTGTTACGACAACTACTGTTCCTGCAATTACTATTACTACTGCAACTACTGTTACTGCAACTAGCTACTGTTACTGCAACTACTGTTACTGCAACTAGCTACTGTTACGACAACTACTGTTCCTGCAATTACTATTACCACTGCAACTACTGTTACTGCAACTATTGTTACCGCAACTACTATTACCACTGCAACTACTGTTACTGCAACTACTGTTACTGCAACTACTATCACTACTGCAACTGTTATTGCAACTACTATTATTACTGCAACTACTGTTACTGCAACTACTGTTACTGCAACTAGCTACTGTTACTGCAACTACTGTTACTTCAACTGCTAAAACTGCAGCTACTGTTACTGCAACTACTACTGCAACTACTGTTACTGCAACTACTATTACTACTGCAACTACTGTAAACGCAACTACTATTACTACTGCAACTGTTCTTGCAACTACTATTATTACTGCAACTACTGTTACTTCAACTGCTAAAACTGCAGCTACTGTTACTGCAACTGCCATTACTGCAACTACTGTTACTTCAACTGCTAAAACTGCAACTACTGTTACTGCCATTACTATTACTACTGTAACTACTGTTACTGCAACTAGCGACTGTTACTGGAACTACTGTTACTTCAACTGCTAAAACTGCAACTACTGTTACTGCAAGTAGCTACTGTTACTGCAACTACTGTTACTGCAACTACTACTGCAACTACTGTTACTGCAACTACTGTTGCTGCAATTACTGTTACTTCAACTAGCTACTGTTAGTGCAACTACTGTTACTACAATTACTGTTACTGCAATTACTATTACTACTGCAACTACTGTAACTGCAACTAGCTACTGTTACTGCAACTGCCATTACTGCAACTACTGTTACTTCAACTACTGTTACTTCAACTGCTAAAACTGCAACTACTGTTACTGCAACTACTGTTACTGCAATTACTATTACTACTGCAAGTACTGTTACTGCAACTAGCTACTGTTACTGCAACTACTGTTACTGCAATTACTATTACTACGGCAGCTACTGTTACTGCAACTGCCATTACTGCAACTACTGTTACTACAACTACTGTTACTTCAACTACTGTTACTTCAACTGCTACAACTGCAACTACTGTTACTGCGGCTACTGTTACTGCAATTACTATTACTACTGCAACTACTGTTACTGCAACTACTACTGCAACTACTTTTACTGCAACTACCACTGCAACAACTGTTTCTGCAACTACCGTCTCTGCAATTACTGTTACTTCAACTGCTAAAACTCCAACTACTGTTACTGCAACTAGCTACTTTTATTGCAACTACTGTTACTGCAATTACTATTACTACTGCAACTACTGTTACTGCAACTACTACTGCAACTACTGTTACTGCAACTACCACTGCAACAACTGTTCCTGCAACTAACGTTGCTGCAACTACTGTTACTGCAACTAGCTACTGTTACTGCAACTACTGTTACTGCAACTAGCTACTGTTACTGCAACTACTGTTACTGCAACTAGCTACTGTTACTACAACTTCTGTTACTGCAACTACTGTTGCTGCAACTACTGTTATTTCAACTACTATTACCACTGCAACTACTGTTACTGCAGCTACTGTTACTGCAACTACCACTGCAACTGCGTTGTTGTACTCATAGTGGTGGCATTGTTGTGCTCATAGTGGTGTTGTTGTTGTACTCATAGTGGCGGCGTTGTTGTACTCATAGTGGTGGCATTGTTGTGCTCATAGTGGTGTTGTTGTTGTACTCATAGTGGCGGCGTTGTTGTACTCATAGTGGTGGTTTTGTTGTACTCATAGTGGTGGTGTTTGTGTACTCATAGTGGTGGTTTTGTTGTACTCATCGTGGTGGTATTGTTGTACTCATAGTGGTGGTTTGGTTGTGCTCATAGTGGTGGCGTTGTTGTCCTCACAGTGGTGTTGTTATTGTTGTACTCAAAGTGTTGTTGTTGTTGTTGTCCTCGTAGTGGTGTTGTTGTTGTTGTACTCATAGTGTTATTGTTTTACTCAGTGTTGTTGTACGCATTGTGTTTTTTTTGTTGCACTCAGTGTTATTGTTGTACTCACAGTGTTGTTGCACTCAGTGTTGTCGTTGTACTCATAGTGTTGTTGTTGTTGTTGTTGTTGTTGTTGTTGTTGTTGTCCAGTCCAGTTTGTTCATGTGTCCAGTTTGTTCATGTGTCCAGTTTGCTCATGTGTCCAGTTTTCTCACATGTCCAGTCCTCCTCTTGTCTCCAGGTGTGTGGGATAATTTAACTCCTCAGGAGTGAAATAATGTTCAGGACCAAAAAATCCTATAACGGGGAAAAATGGTAGAAAGCTCAGGAAGAGCAACTGAGGAGGGATCCCTCTTCCAGGACAGACAGATATGCAAGAGATGTTCATTCAACAGCTCTCAGATAGACTCAGGTGTCTCAGGTGTTTCTTCATCTGGTTGTGCAGGTTTTTATGGTGTGTAGCGCCTCCCAGAGGACAGACATGTAAACACTAGATGTCCAGCATGAGAAGCATCTAACAGGAATTGTTAATGTTGTTTCCTACAGGCAGCAGTGTGGATGTCTTTCAGGTTGTGGAGTTGTGTGTTCAGTTCAGTTCTGGTGTTTTGTAGGAATGTTTTGTCTGGAGCTGTACAGCTGACACACACTGAGCCCTGAGCAGGACGCTGCACTGCTGCTTGCAGCCATCTTAGTCTGATGAATGCAAAATAAACCGTCCTGCAGCAGTCAGTTGGATTCATTAACTCTGTCATCACAATAGCTGAAAGGGAAAACAGTTTTTCCAGGAGACCTCCCAATGGCTTTGAAAATGAATGTTTAGGGTGGTTTTAGGACAGGTTCACTCATGGCCATAGGCAGCAGTGTTAAGCCAGGCAGGGGAAAGACAAACTCTCTGAAAATTAGCAATCATCACTATTTTGGTCTAGCCACTCTTTTTCATCATAAACAACCCAGAAATGGGGATCAAAGTGCAAAATACCAGACTTCTCCTTTAAAGAAAATTAGAACACAGACATGAAACACATTTTAAGATTTAATGTGACCTAAACTTTCATTAGATATCTTAAGACACATAGATGTCACACATAGAAAACAGGTGATTTTTGTCTCTGTTAATTCTGACCAAAACAATTTAAGGTGACTGAACTCTAACCATGGATCAGATGGGTTTGTTTTTTTTTTTTTAATTTTTCCCCGTTAAAGGGTTTTCTGGGGAGTTTTTCCTGATCAGCTTTGAGGGTCCTAAGGACGGAGGGATGTCATATGATGTAAAGCCCTGTGAGGCAAATTGTGATTTGTGACATTGGGCTTTATAAATAAAATTGATTGATTGATTGATTGATTGATTGATGATTTAAGGTAACTGAACTCTAACCACAGATTGGACTTTTTAAAGTAACCGAACTCTAACCAAGGATTAGACTATTTAAGGTGACCAAACTCTGATCTGTGGTTAGAGTTCTGTCACTTTAAATTGTCTGATCTGTGGTTAGAGTTTGGTTATCTTAAATCATCCAATCTATGGTTAGACGATTTAAGGTAACCGAACTCTGACCAAGGATCAGACGATTTAAGGTGACTGAACTCTAACCACAGATTGGATGGCTGTGGTAGGTGATGTCACAATGACTGAGGTGTGTGCTCATGGTTGTGTATTTGTGTGTTGACAGGTCCAGATGTAGTCAAACTTCAGATTGACAGACAGCTCATTGGGGGGGCAGAGCCTTCAGGTGGTGGTGATGTCAAAGAGAGGAGCAGGGGGGCGTGGGAAGGGGGAGCGACCTGATGCCATGGCAACTCTTCAAGCAGCCAATGAGGAGCTGAGAGCCAAATTGACAGACATCCAGATAGAACTACAGCATGAAAAGAACAAGGTAAGGACTACAGAACCCAGAGTACTGTTGTGGTCACCATTACCCTTACTGCTGCTGGTGTTGTAGTTCTCATGCAAATGTTGACCCTCAGGTCAGCCGTCTGGAGAGGGAGAAGAGTCAGGAGCTGAAGGCGGAGCATCACCGGGCGACGGTTGCCGTGACAGAGCTAAAGACCAAACTCCATGAGGAGAAGCAGAAGGAACTGGCTGTTACCAGGGAGACGTTACTACGGCAACATGAGATGGAGCTAATGAGAGTCATCAAGATCAAAGATGGAGAGATTCAACGTCTGAACGGACTGGTGCTAACACTGAGGGACGGATCCACAGACAAGGTGACGCATCTGATCCACATCTGTCTGTCTGTCAGTCTATCTGCACATCTGTCTGCACGTCTGTCTGTGTCTGTATATCTGTCTGTATATTTGTCTGTGTGTTTCTGTCAGCACATCTGTCTTTCTGTCTGTCTGTCTGTCTGTCTGTATAGCTGTCTGTATAGCTGTCTGTCTGTCTGTCTTCACATCCATCAGTCCATTTTCAGACTGTGGTTTAAATAAAAACAGACTCCAGCTCTTAGTTTTACTTTACCACAAAATAAATTAGCTGTTAGTTTCCTTTCGCTGTTAGTTAGCACAACTATTAGCATGACTATTAGCACAGCTGTGAAGGTGGAACATTTGCAAGCTGCAAAATACTCAAAAAACACCTTTCAGGGGCCGTTTTCATACAAGTGGGACTCCAAACTGTCAGCCAGTTAATGAAACCAGTCTCATAAAATACATTAAACTATCAATTTGGAACTTTGATTGATAATTTCATAAATAACTGTCACCAAAATGACCTCATTAATGGTGAAGACAGGACGATGTTCAAGTTCTTGATGAAGCAATTGCTGATTGGTGAGACGGTGTTTGATTCAGAAAGACAACAAGCAAAACAAAACACACACATCCTAACAAGTAGCTACATACACCTGTGTGTGTGTGTGTGTGTGTGTGTGTGTGGGACAGGTGGAGGAAAGGTGGAGCAGGTCCTCTGAGGAGGAGGAGCCAGATGGAGAGTAGAAGCTTCTCTATTAGTGGGCTTAGTGACATCACAGGTCACATGTCACATTAGTGCCCAATCGCATTTGAAGCTGGGTCCATGGGCAGAAAGTCACACTGAGGTGTGACATGAAGCATCATGGGAGTTTGAGTGCCAAATGGCTGTCCTTTGTCTGATGAACAAATGAGGCTAGAAAAGTTATTTGGATGGATCTGGGTTCACATGTCCAGTTTGTTCATGTGTCCAGTCCTCCTCTTGTCTCCAGGTGTGTGGGATAATTTAACTCCTCCTCTTGTCTCCAGGTGTGTGGGATAATTTAACTCCTCAGGAGTGAAATAATGTTCAGATTCTTTGTACTCTTGTTCCTCAGGTGAGGAGTGCCCTGCTAGCGGAGGTGGAGGAAGCAAGGAGGAGCTGGGAGGCGGAGCGGTGTCGCCTCCAGCAGGAGGTTCAGGAGCTGCGAGGAGCAAAGAGGAGTGTTGAGGAGGCTCTGACATCAGCTCAACAGGCCTGCCAGGCCCGAGCAGCCGAACTGCGATCAGCTCATCACCAACACCAGGAGGAGCTGAACAAGACCAAGAGAGACTGTGAGAGGGAGATCCGCCGACTGGTACGAGTCACTGTCACACACACCCCACTGTTTACACACTCACATGATGATGCCCTGGTACCCCCACACCCGGCTCCATGGTCATCATGTCTAATACAGACCATAATATCCTTTCATGTTGCCATGGTAACGATGGTTGAATTCTTGGAATGTTCCTCCTGACTGAATGAAGCTTCAGAGTATCTCACAAAACAACCTTCAGCTTCAGGTCAGAAATAACGAACTTTGAAACATCACTCGAGTTAATGAAGTTTCAATCAGCTGAAATCAGTACAGACAACAGCATTCACACACAACTCTGCACTCAGTGAGGACACACACCCAATAATGACTCCATTATTACAGAGACAAGAACACACAGACTGAGACTGACACAGAGTGGTACCACACAACCAAGAGTCACACACTGATGGGTACTACACACTGTACACACTGTGTCCACACACTGAAGCTCACCTCCTGTTTTCTGAGTTTTGTAGTAACACGTTTATCAGTAACAACAGTAAAATGCAATTTGTGATTCAATAGTTTCCATTAATTTAAAGAGACACTCTTTGTTCAGACTGTGGTTTCAGGCTAAGGTTTCAGACTGAGATTTCACACTGGTTTAAGACTGAGGTTTCACACTGGTTTCAGGCTGAGGTTTCAGGCTAAGGTTTCAGACTGAGGTTTCAGGCTGAAGTTTCATGCTGAGGTTTCAGGTTGATGATTCAGGCTGAGGTTTCAGGCTGAGGTTTTAGACTGATGTCTCAGACTGAAGTTTCAGGCTGAGGTTTCAGGCTGAGGTTTCAGACTGGTTTCAGGCTAAGATTTCAGGCTGAGGTTTCAGACTGAGGTTTCAGGGTGAGGTTTCAGGCAGAGGTTTCAGACTGAGGTTTCAGACTGGTTTCAGGGTGAGGTTTCAGACTGAGGTTTCAGACTGAAGTTTCATGCTGAGGTTTCAGGTTGATGATTCAGGCTGAGGTTTCAGGCTGAGGTTTCGGGGTGAGGTTTTAGACTGATGTCTCAGACTGAAGTTTCAGGCTGTGGTTTCAGACTGGTTTCAGGCTAAGATTTCAGGGTGAGGTTTTAGACTGAGGTTTCAGGGTGAGGTTTCAGACTGAGGTTTCAGGCTGAAGTTTCAGACTGAGGTTTCAGACTGACGTTTCAGACTGAGGTTTCAGATTGAGGTTTCAGGCTGAGGTTTCAGACTGGTTTCAGGGTGAGGTTTTAGACTGAGGTTTCAGGGTGAGGTTTCAGACTGAGGTTTCAGGCTGAAGTGTCAGACTGAGGTTTCAGGGTGAGGTTTTAGACTGAGGTTTCAGGGTAAGGTTTCAGACTGAGGTTTCAGGCTGAAGTGTCAGACTGAGGTTTCAGACTGAGGTTTCAGGCTAAGGTTTCAGACTGAAGTTTCATGCTGAGGTTTCAGAATGAGGTTTCAGGCTAAGGTTTCAGACTGAGGTTTCAGGCTGAGGTTTCAGACTGAGGTTTCAGGCTGAGGTTTCAGGCTGAGGTTTCAGACTGAGGTTTCAGGCTGAGGTTTCAGACTGAGGTTTCAGGCTGAGGTTTCAGGCTGAGGTTTCAGGCTGAGGTTTCAGACTGAGGTTTCAGACTGAGGTTTCACACTGGTTTCAGGCTGAGGTTTCAGGCTAAGGTTTCAGACTGAGGTTTCAGGCTGAGGTTTCAGGCTGAGGTTTCAGGCTGAGGTTTCAGACTGAGGTTTCAGACTGAGGTTTCAGGCTGAGGTTTCAGACTGAGGTTTCAGACTGAGGTTTCAGGCTAAGGTTTCAGACTGAGGTTTCACACTGGTTTCAGACTGAGGTTTCACACTGGTTTCAGGCTGAGGTTTCAGGCTAAGGTTTCAGACTGAGGTTTCAGACTGAGGTTTCAGGCTGAGGTTTCAGACTGAGGTTTCAGACTGAAGTTTCATGCTAAGGTTTAAGACTGAGGTTTCAGGCTGAAGTTTCATGCTGAGGTTTCAGACTGAGGTTTCAGGCTGAGGTTTCAGACTGAGGTTTCAGGCTAAGGTTTCAGACTAACGTTTCAGACTGAAGTTTCATGCTGAGGTTTCAGACTGACGTTTCAGACTGAGGTTTCAGGCTGAGGTTTCAGACTGAGGTTTCAGACTGAGGTTTCAGACTGAGGTTTCAGATTGAAGATTCAGACTGAGGTTTCAGACTGAGGTTTCAGGCTGAAGTGTCAGACTGAGGTTTCAGACTGAGGTTTCAGGCTAAGGTTTCAGACTGAAGTTTCATGCTGAGGTTTCAGACTGAGGTTTCAGGCTGAAGTTTCATGCTGAGGTTTCAGACTGACGTTTCAGACTGAGGTTTCAGGCTGAGGTTTCAGACTGAGGTTTCAGACTGAGGTTTCAGATTGAAGATTCAGACTGAGGTTTCAGACTGAGGTTTCAGGCTGAAGTGTCAGACTGAGGTTTCAGACTGAGGTTTCAGGCTAAGGTTTCAGACTGAAGTTTCATGCTGAGGTTTCAGACTGAGGTTTCAGGCTAAGGTTTCAGACTGAGGTTTCAGGCTGAGGTTTCAGACTGAGGTTTCAGACTGAGGTTTCACACTGGTTTCAGGCTGAGGTTTCAGGCTAAGGTTTCAGACTGAGGTTTCAGGCTGAGGTTTCAGGCTGGGGTATCAGGCTGAGGTTTCAGACTGAGGTTTCAGACTGAGGTTTCAGGCTGAGGTTTCAGGCTAAGGTTTCAGACTGAGGTTTCACACTGGTTTCAGACTGAGGTTTCACACTGGTTTCAGGCTGAGGTTTCAGACTGAGGTTTCAGACTGAGGTTTCAGGCTAAGGTTTCAGACTGAGGTTTCAGACTGAAGTTTCATGCTAAGGTTTCAGACTGAGGTTTCAGGCTGAGGTTTCAGACTGAGGTTTCAGGCTGAAGTTTCATGCTGAGGTTTCAGACTGAGGTTTCAGGCTGAGGTTTCAGACTGAGGTTTCAGGCTAAGGTTTCAGACTGAGGTTTCACACTGGTTTCAGGCTAAGGTTTCAGGCTAAGGTTTCAGACTGAAGTTTCATGCTAAGGTTTCAGACTGAGGTTTCAGACTGAGGTTTCAGACTGAGGTTTCAGGCTGAGGTTTCTGACTGAGGTTTCACACTGGTTTCAGGCTGAGGTTTCAGGCTAAGGTTTCAGACTGAAGTTTCATGCTAAGGTTTCAGACTGAGGTTTCAGGCCAAGGTTTCAGACTGAGGTTTCAGACTGAGGTTTCAGGCTGAGGTTTCAGACTGAGGTTTCAGGCTGAAGTTTCATGCTGAGGTTTCAGACTGAGGTTTCAGGCTGAGGTTTCAGACTGAGGTTTCAGGCTAAGGTTTCACACTGGTTTCAGGCTGAGGTTTCAGGCTAAGGTTTCAGACTGAAGTTTCATGCTAAGGTTTCAGACTGAGGTTTCAGGCTAAGGTTTCAGACTGAGGTTTCAGACTGAGGTTTCAGGCTGAGGTTTCAGACTGAGGTTTCACTCTGAGGTTTCAGACTGAGGTTTCACACTGGTTTCAGGCTGAGGTTTCAGGCTAAGGTTTCAGACTGAGGTTTCAGACTGAGGTTTCAGGCTAAGGTTTCAGACTGAGGTTTCACACTGGTTTCAGACTGAGGTTTCACACTGGTTTCAGACTGAGGTTTCACACTGGTTTCATGCTGAGGTTTCAGGCTAAGGTTTCAGACTGAGGTTTCAGACTGAGGTTTCAGACTGAGGTTTAAGCCTGAGGTTTCAGGCTGAGGTTTCACACTGGTTTCAGGCTAAGGTTTCAGGCTAAGGTTTCAGACTGAAGTTTCATGCTAAGGTTTCAGACTGAAGTTTCATGCTAAGGTTTCAGACTGAGGTTTCAGGTTAAGGTTTCAGACTGAGGTTTCAGACTGAGGTTTCAGACTGAGGTTTCAGACTGAGGTTTCACACTGGTTTCAGGCTGAGGTTTCAGGCTAAGGTTTCACACTGAAGTTTCATGCTAAGGTTTCAGACTGAGGTTTCAGACTGAGGTTTCAGGCTGAGGTTTCAGACTGAGGTTTCAGACTGAGGTTTCAGGCTGAGGTTTCAGACTGAGGTTTCAGGCTGAAGTTTCATGCTGAGGTTTCAGACTGAGGTTTCAGACTGAGGTTTCACACTGGTTTCAGGCTGAAGTTTCATGCTGAGGTTTCAGACTGAGGTTTCAGGCTGAGGTTTCAGACTGAGGTTTCAGACTGAGGTTTCACACTGGTTTCAGGCTGAGGTTTCAGGCTAAGGTTTCAGACTGAAGTTTCATGCTAAGGTTTCAGACTGAGGTTTCAGGCTAAGGTTTCAGACTGAGGTTTCAGACTGAGGTTTCAGGCTGGGGTTTCAGACTGAGGTTTCACTCTGAGGTTTCAGACTGAGGTTTCACACTGGTTTCAGGCTGAGGTTTCAGGCTAACGTTTCAGACTGAGGTTTCAGGCTAAGGTTTCAGACTGAGGTTTCACACTGGTTTCAGACTGAGGTTTCACACTGGTTTCAGACTGAGGTTTCACACTGGTTTCATGCTGAGGTTTCAGGCAAAGGTTTCAGACTGAGGTTGCAGACTGAGGTTTCAGACTGAGGTTTAAGCCTGAGGTTTCAGACTTAGGTTTCACACTGGTTTCAGGCTGAGGTTTCAGGCTAAGGTTTCAGACTGAGGTTTCAGACTGAAGTTTCAGGCTGAGGTTTCAGGCTGAGGTTTCAGGCTAAGGTTTCAGACTGAGGTTTCAGACTGAAGTTTCAGGCTAAGGTTTCAGACTGAGGTTTCAGACTGAAGTTTCAGGCTAAGGTTTCAGACTGAGGTTTCAGACTGAGGTTTCAGGCTGGGGTTTCAGACTGAGGTTTCACTCTGAGGTTTCAGACTGAGGTTTCACACTGGTTTCAGGCTGAGGTTTCAGGCTAACGTTTCAGACTGAGGTTTCAGGCTAAGGTTTCAGACTGAGGTTTCACACTGGTTTCAGACTGAGGTTTCACACTGGTTTCAGACTGAGGTTTCACACTGGTTTCATGCTGAGGTTTCAGGCTCAGGTTTCAGGCTGAGGTTTCAGACTGAGGTTTCAGACTGAGGTTTCAGGCTGAGGTTTCAGGCTAAGGTTTCAGACTGAGGTTTCAGACTGAAGTTTCAGGCTAAGGTTTCAGACTGAGGTTTCAGACTGAACTTTCAGGCTAAGGTTTCAGACTGAGGTTTCACAATGTTTTCATGCTGAGATTTCAGGCTAAAGTTTCAGACTAACGTTTCAGACTGAGGTTTCAGGCTGAAGTTTCATGCTGAGATTTCTGACTGACGTTTCAGACTGAGGTTTCAGGTTGAAGATTCAGACTGAGGTTTCAGACTGAGGTTTCAGGTTGAAGATTCAGACTGAGGTTTCAGTTTGAAGATTCAGACTGAGGTTTCAGACTGAAGTTTCAGGCTAAGGTTTCAGACTGAGGTTTCACACTGGTTTCAGGCTGAGGTTTCAGACTGAGGTTTCAGGCTGAGGTTTCAGGCTGAGGTTTCACACTGGTTTCAGGCTGAGGTTTCAGGCTGAAGTTTCAGACTGAGGTTTCAGACTGAGGTTTCAGACTGAGGTTTCAGACTGAGGTTTCTGACTGAGGTTTCAGGCTAAGGTTTCAGACTGAGGTTTCACACTGGTTTCAGGCTGAGGTTTCAGGCTGAGGTTTCAGACTGAGGTTTCAGGCTGAGGTTTCACACTGGTTTCAGGCTGAGGTTTCAGGCTAAGGTTTCAGACTGAGGTTTCAGACTGAGGTTTCAGACTGAGGTTTCAGGCTAAGGTTTCAGACTGAGGTTTCAGACTGAAGTTTCATGCTAAGGTTTCAGACTGAGGTTTCAGACTGAGGTTTCAGGCTGAAGTTTCATGCTGAGGTTTCAGACTGAGGTTTCACACTGGTTTCAGGCTAAGGTTTCAGACTGAGGTTTCACACTGGTTTCAGACTGAGGTTTCACACTGGTTTCAGGCTGAGGTTTCAGGCTAATGTTTCAGACTGAGGTTTCAGACTGACGTTTCAGACTGAGGTTTCAGGCTAAGGTTTCAGACTGAGGTTTCACACTGGTTTCAGACTGAGGTTTCACACTGGTTTCAGGCTGAGGTTTCAGGCTAAGGTTTCAGACTGAGGTTTCAGGCTGAGGGTTCAGGCTAAGGTTTCAGACTGAGGTTTCAGACTGAAGTTTCATGCTAAGGTTTCAGACTGAGGTTTCAGACTGAAGTTTCAGACTGAAGTTTCATGCTAAGGTTTCAGACTGAGGTTTCACACTGGTTTCAGGCTGAGGTTTCAGACTGAGGTTTAAGACTGAGGTTTCAGGCTGAGGTTTCAGGCTCAGGTTTCACACTGGTTTCAGGCTGAGGTTTCAGGCTAAGGTTTCAGACTGAGGTTTCCGACTGAGGTTTCAGACTGAGGTTTCAGGCTAAGGTTTCAGACTGAGGTTTCAGACTGAAGTTTCAGGCAAAGGTTTCAGACTGAGGTTTCAGGCTAAGGTTTCAGACTGAGGTTTCAGACTGAAGTTTCAGGCTAAGGTTTCAGACTGAGGTTTCAGACTGAAGTTTCAGGCAAAGGTTTCAGACTGAGGTTTCAGACTGAGGTTTCAGGCTAAGGTTTCAGACTGAGGTTTCAGACTGAAGTTTCAGGCTAAGGTTTCAGACTGAGGTTTCAGACTGAAGTTTCAGGCTAAGGTTTCAGACTGAGGTTTCACAATGGTTTCATGCTGAGATTTCAGGCTAAGGTTTCAGACTAACGTTTCAGACTGAGGTTTCAGGCTGAAGTTTCATGCTGAGGTTTCAGACTGACGTTTCAGACTGAGGTTTCAGGCTGAGGTTTCAGACTGAGGTTTCAGACTGAGGTTTCAGACTAAGGTTTCAGACTGAGGTTTCAGGTTGAAGATTCAGACTGAGGTTTCAGACTGAGGTTTCAGGTTGAAGATTCAGACTGAGGTTTCAGGTTGAAGATTCAGACTGAGGTTTCAGACTGAGGTTTCAGGCTGAAGTTTCAGACTGAGGTTTCAGACTGACGTTTCAGACTGAGATTTCAGATTGAGGTTTCAGGCTGAGGTTTCAGGCTGAGGTTTCAGGCTGAGGTTTCAGACTGAGGTTTCAGGCTGAGGTTTCAGACTGAGGTTTCACACTGGTTTCAGACTGAGGTTTCACACTGGTTTCAAGCTAAGGTTTCAGACTGAGGTTTCAGACTGAAGTTTCATGCTAAGGTTTCAGACTGAGGTTTCAGACTGAGGTTTCAGACTGAGGTTTCAGGCTGAAGTTTCATGCTGAGGTTTCAGACTGAGGTTTCAGGCTGAGGTTTCAGACTGAGGTTTCAGGCTAAGGTTTCAGACTGAGGTTTCACACTGGTTTCAGGCTAAGGTTTCAGGCTAAGGTTTCAGACTGAAGTTTCATGCTAAGGTTTCAGACTGAGGTTTCAGGCTAAGGTTTCAGACTGAGGTTTCAGACTGAGGTTTCAGGCTGAGGTTTCAGACTGAGGTTTCACACTGGTTTCAGGCTGAGGTTTCAGGCTAAGGTTTCAGACTGAAGTTTCATACTAAGGTTTCAGACTGAGGTTTCAGGCTAAGGTTTCAGACTGAGGTTTCAGACTGAGGTTTCAGGCTGAGGTTTCAGACTGAGGTTTCACTCTGAGGTTTCAGACTGAGGTTTCACACTGGTTTCAGGCTGAGGTTTCAGGCTAACGTTTCAGACTGAGGTTTCAGACTGGTTTCAGACTGAGGTTTCACACTGGTTTCAGACTGAGGTTTCACACTGGTTTCAGACTGAGGTTTCACACTGGTTTCATGCTGAGGTTTCAGGCTAAGGTTTCAGACTGAGGTTGCAGACTGAGGTTTCAGACTGAGGTTTAAGCCTGAGGTTTCAGGCTGAGGTTTCAGGCTGAGGTTTCAGACTGAGGTTTCAGATTGAGGTTTCAGGCTGAAGTTTCAGACTGAGGTTTCAGACTGAGGTTTCAGACTGAGGTTTCAGCCTGAGGTTTCAGGCTGAGGTTTCAGGCTGAGGTTTCAGACTGAGGTTTCAGACTGAGGTTTCAGGCTGAGGTTTCAGACTGAGGTTTCAGACTGAAGTTTCATGCTAAGGTTTCAGACTGAGGTTTCAGGCTGAAGTTTCAGGCTGAGGTTTCAGACTGAGGTTTCAGGCTGAGGTTTCAGACTGAGGTTTCAGGCTGAGGTTTCAGACTGAGGTTTCAGACTGAAGTTTCATGCTGAGGTTTCAGACTGAGGTTTCAGACTGAGGTTTCAGGCTGAGGTTTCAGACTGAGGTTTCAGACTGAGGTTTCAGACTGAGGTTTCAGATTGAAGTTTCAGGCTGAGGTTTCAGACTGAGGTTTCAGACTGAGGTTTCAGGCTGAAGTGTCAGACTGAGGTTTCAGACTGAGGTTTTTCGGACTGAGGTTTCCGATTGAGGTTTCAGCCTGAGGTTTCAGACTGAGGTTTCAGGCTGAAGTTTCAGACTGAGGTTTCAGACTGAGGTTTCAGACTGAGGTTTCAGGCTGAGGTTTCAGACTGAGGTTTCAGACTGAGGTTTCAGGTTGAAGATTCAGACTGAGGTTTCAGACTGAGGTTTCAGGCTGAGGTTTCAGACTGAGGTTTCAGACTGAGGTTTCAGGCTGAGGTTTCAGACTGAGGTTTCAGGCTGAGGTTTCAGACTGAGGTTTCAGGCTGAGGTTTCAGACTGAGGTTTCAGGCTGAGGTTTCAGACTGAGGTTTCAGACTGAGGTTTCAGGCTGAGGTTTCACTGGTTTCAGGCTGAGGTTTCAGGCTAAGGTTTCAGACTGAGGTTTCAGGAGGTTTCTGAGGTTTCAGACTGAGGTTTCATCAGACTGAGGTTTCAGGCTGAGGTTTCAGACTGAAGTTTCAGATTGAGGTTTCAGGCTGAAGTTTCAGGCTAGGGTTTCAGGCTAAGGTTTCAGACTGAGGTTTCAGCCTGAGGTTTCAGACTGGTTTCGGACTGAGGTTTCAGACTGAGGTTTCAGACTGAGGTTTCAGGCTGAGGTTTCAGAGACTGAGGTTTCAGGTTGATGAGGTTCAGGCTGAGGTTTCAGGCTGAGGTTTCAGACTGAGGTTTCAGACTGAAGTTTCAGGCTGAGGTTTCAGGCTGAGGTTTCAGACTGAGTTTCAGGCTGAGGTTTCAGGCTGAGGTTTCAGACTGAGGTTTCAGGGTGAGGTTTCAGGCTGAGGTTTCAGACTGAGGTTTCAGACTGAGTTTCAGGGTGAGGTTTCAGACTGAGGTTTCAGACTGAGGTTTCAGACTGAGGTTTCTGAGGTTTCAGGTTGATGTTTCAGGCTGAGGTTTCAGGCTGAGGTTTCAGGGTGAGGTTTCAGACTGAGGTTTCAGACTGAGGTTTCAGGCTGAGGTTTCAGACTGGTTTCAGGCTGAAGATTTCAGGCTGAGGTTTTCAGACTGAGGTTTCAGACTGACTGAGGTTTCAGGCTGAGGTTTCAGAGAGTTTCAGACTGAGGTTTCAGGCTGAGGTTTCAGACTGAGGTTTCAGACTGAGGTTTCAGACTGAGGTTTCAGAGGTTTCAGACTGAGGTTTCAGGTTGAGGTTTCAGACTGAGGTTTCAGGCTGAGGTTTCAGACTGAGGTTTCAGGTTTCAGACTGAGGTTTCAGGCTGAGGTTTCAGACTGAGGTTTCAGACTGAGGTTTCAGACTGAGGTTTCAGACTGAGGTTTCAGTGAGGTCAGACTGAGGTTTCAGACTGAGGTTTCAGACTGAGGTTTCAGGCTGAGGTTTCAGAGAGGTTTCAGGCTGAGGTTTCAGTTTCAGACTGAGGTTTCAGGAGGTTTCAGAGGTTTCTGAGGTTTCAGAGGTTTCAGACTGAGGTTTCAGACTGAGGTTTCAGGAGGTTTCTGTTTCAGACTGAGGTTTCAGACTGAGGTTTCAGAGAGGTGAGGTTTCAGACTGAGGTTTCAGACTGAGGTTTCAGACTGAGGTTTCAGACTGAGGTTTCAGGCTGAGGTTTCAGACTGAGGTTTCAGACTGAGGTTTCAGGCTGAGGTTTCAGACTGAGGTTTCAGGCTGAGGTTTCAGGCTGAGGTTTCAGACTGAGGTTTCAGACTGAGGTTTCATGCTGAGGTTTCTGAGGTTTCAGACTGAGGTTTCAGGCTGAGGTTTCAGGCTGAGGTTTCAGACTGAGGTTTCAGGCTGAGGTTTCAGGCTGAGGTTTCAGGCTGAGGTTTCAGACTGAGGTTTCAGACTGAGGTTTCAGGCTGAGGTTTCAGACTGAGGTTTCAGACTGAGGTTTCAGGCTGAGGTTTCAGACTGAGGTTTCACACTGGTTTCAGACTGAGGTTTCAGACTGAAGTTTCAGGCTGAGGTTTCAGGCTAAGGTTTCAGACTGAGGTTTCAGACTGAGGTTTCAGGCTGAGGTTTCAGACTGAGGTTTCAGACTGAAGTTTCAGACTGAGGTTTCAGACTGAGGTTTCAGGCTGAGGTTTCAGGCTGAGGTTTCAGACTGAGGTTTCAGGCTGAGGTTTCAGACTGAGGTTTCAGACTGAGGTTTCAGACTGAGGTTTCAGACTGAGGTTTCAGACTGAGGTTTCAGACTGAGGTTTCAGACTGAGGTTTCAGACTGAGGTTTCAGACTGAGGTTTCAGACTGAGGTTTCAGACTGAGGTTTCAGACTGAGGTTTCAGACTGAGGTTTCAGACTGAGGTTTCAGGCTGAGGTTTCAGACTGAGGTTTCAGACTGAGGTTTCAGACTGAGGTTTCAGACTGAGGTTTCAGACTGAGGTTTCAGACTGAGGTTTCAGACTGAGGTTTCAGACTGAGGTTTCAGACTGAGGTTTCAGGCTGAGGTTTCAGACTGAGGTTTCAGACTGAGGTTTCAGACTGAGGTTTCAGACTGAGGTTTCAGGCTGAAGTTTCAGACTGAGGTTTCAGATTGAGGTTTCAGGCTGAGGTTTCAGACTGAGGTTTCTGAGGTTTCAGACTGAGGTTTCAGACTGAGGTTTCAGAGAGGTTTCAGACTGAGGTTTCAGACTGAGGTTTCAGACTGAGGTTTCAGACTGAGGTTTCAGACTGAGGTTTCAGACTGAGGTTTCAGACTGAGGTTTCAGACTGAGGTTTCAGGCTGAGGTTTCAGACTGAGGTTTCAGACTGAGGTTTCAGACTGAGGTTTCAGACTGAGGTTTCAGACTGAGGTTTCAGACTGAGGTTTCAGGTTGAGGTTTCAGACTGAGGTTTCAGACTGAGGTTTCAGAGGTTTCAGACTGAGGTTTCAGACTGAGGTTTTCAGACTGAGGTTTCAGACTGAGGTTTCAGACTGAGGTTTCAGACTGAGGTTTCAGACTGAGGTTTCAGACTGAGGTTTCAGACTGAGGTTTCAGACTGAGGTTTCAGACTGAGGTTTCAGACTGAGGTTTCAGACTGAGGTTTCAGACTGAGGTTTCAGACTGAGGTTTCAGACTGAGGTTTCAGACTGAGGTTTCAGACTGAGGTTTCAGACTGAGGTTTCAGACTGAGGTTTCAGGCTGAGAGACTGAGGTTTCAGACTGAGGTTTCAGGCTGAGGTTTCAGGCTGAGGTTTCAGACTGAGGTTTCAGGCTTTTCAGACTGAGGTTTCAGGCTGAGGTTTCAGACTGAGGTTTCAGACTGAGGTTTCAGACTGAGGTTTCAGGCTGAGGTTTCAGACTGAGGTTTCAGGTTTCAGACTGAGGTTTCAGACTGAGGTTTCTGAGGTTTCAGGCTGAGGTTTCACACTGGTTTCAGGCTGAGGTTTCAGGCTGAGGTTTCAGACTGAGGTTTCAGGCTAAGGTTTCAGACTGAGGTTTCAGACTGAGGTTTCAGGCTGAGGTTTCAGACTGAGGTTTCAGACTGAGGTTTCACACTGGTTTCAGGCTGAGGTTTCAGGCTGAGGTTTCAGACTGAGGTTTCAGACTGAGGTTTCAGACTGAGGTTTCAGACTGAGGTTTCAGACTGAGGTTTCAGACTGGTTTCAGACTGAGGTTTCAGACTGAGGTTTCAGACTGAGGTTTCAGGCTGAGGTTTCAGACTGAGGTTTCAGACTGAGGTTTCAGACTGAGGTTTCAGGCTGAGGTTTCAGACTGAGGTTTCAGACTGAGGTTTCAGACTGAGGTTTCAGGCTGAGGTTTCAGACTGAGGTTTCAGACTGAGGTTTCAGACTGAGGTTTCAGGTTTCAGACTGAGGTTTCAGACTGAGGTTTCAGACTGAGGTTTCAGACTGAGGTTTCAGGCTGAGGTTTCAGACTGAGGTTTCAGACTGAGGTTTCAGACTGAGGTTTCAGACTGAGGTTTCAGACTGAGGTTTCAGACTGAGGTTTCAGACTGAGGTTTCAGACTGAGGTTTCAGACTGAGGTTTCAGACTGAGGTTTCAGACTGAGGTTTCAGACTGAGGTTTCAGACTGAGGTTTCAGGTGAGGTTTCAGACTGAGGTTTCAGACTGAGGTTTCAGACTGAGGTTTCAGACTGAGGTTTCAGAGACTGAGGTTTCAGACTGAGGTTTCAGACTGAGGTTTCAGACTGAGGTTTCAGGCTGAGGTTTCAGACTGAGGTTTCAGACTGAGGTTTCAGACTTTCAGACAGAGGTTTCAGACTGAGGTTTCAGACTGAGGTTTCAGACTGAGGTTTCAGACTGAGGTTTCAGACTGAGGTTTTAGACTGAGGTTTCAGACTGAGGTTTCAGATTCAGACTGAGGTTTCAGGCTGAGGTTTCAGACTGAGGTTTCAGACTGAGGTTTCAGGTTTCAGACTGAGGTTTCAGACTGAGGTTTCAGACTGAGGTTTCAGGCTTTTCAGACTGAGGTTTCAGACTGAGGTTTCAGGAGGTTTCAGACTGAGGTTTCAGACTGAGGTTTCAGGCTGAGGTTTCAGACTGAGGTTTCAGGCTGAGGTTTCAGGCTGAGGTTTCAGACAGACTGAGGTTTCAGACTGAGGTTTCAGACTGAGGTTTCAGACAGACTGAGGTTTCAGGCTGAGGTTTCAGACTGAGGTTTCAGAGGCTGAGGTTTCAGAGACTGAGGTTTCAGAAGTTTCAGAGGTTTCAGGCTGAGGTTTCAGACTGAGGTTTCAGACTGATGTTTCACACTGGTGTCAGGCTGAGGTTTCAGGCTGAGGTTTCAGACTGAGGTTTCATGCTGAGGTTTCAGACAAAGTTTTCAGGCTGAGGTTTCAGACTGAGGTTTCACACTGGTTTCAGGCTGAGGTTTCTGAGGTTTCAGACTGAGGTTTCAGACTGGAGGTTTCAGACAGGCTGAGGTTTCAGACTGAGAGACTGAGGTTTCAGGCTGAGGTTTCAGACTGAGGTTTCAGGCTGAGGTTTCAGACTGAGGTTTCAGACTGAGGTTTCAGGCTGAGGTTTCAGACTGAGGTTTCAGACTGAGGTTTCAGGCTGAGGTTTCAGACTGAGGTTTCAGACTGAGGTTTCAGACTGAGGTTTCAGACTGAGGTTTCAGGCTGAGGTTTCAGACTGAGGTTTCAGACTGAGGTTTCAGACTGAGGTTTCAGGCTGAGGTTTCAGACTGAGGTTTCAGACTGAGGTTTCAGGCTGAGGTTTCAGACTGAGGTTTCAGACTGAGGTTTCAGACTGAGGTTTCAGACTGAGGTTTCAGACTGAGGTTTCAGGCTGAGGTTTCAGACTGAGGTTTCAGGTTTCAGACTGAGGTTTCAGACTGAAGTTTCAGGCTGAGGTTTCAGACTGAGGTTTCAGACTGACTGAGGTTTCAGGCTGAGGTTTCAGACTGAGGTTTCAGACTGAGGTTTCAGACTGAGGTTTCAGACTGAGGTTTCAGGCTTCAGACTGAGGTTTCAGAGAGGTTTCAGGCTGAGGTTTCAGACTGAGGTTTCAGACTGAGGTTTCAGGCTGAGGTTTCAGACTGAGGTTTCAGACTGAGGTTTCAGGCTGAGGTTTCAGACTGAGGTTTCAGGTTGAAGTTTCAGACTGAGGTTTCAGACTGAGGTTTCAGACTGAGGTTTCAGGCTGAGGTTTCAGACTGAGGTTTCAGACTGAGGTTTCAGACTGAGGTTTCAGGCTGAGGTTTCAGACTGAGGTTTCAGACTGGTTTCAGGTTTCAGACTGAGGTTTCAGGCTGAGGTTTCAGACTGAGGTTTCAGACTGAGGTTTCAGACTGAGGTTTCAGACTGAGGTTTCAGACTGAGGTTTCAGACTGAGGTTTCAGGCTGAGGTTTCAGACTGAGGTTTCAGACTGGTTTCAGGTTTCAGACTGAGTTTCAGGTTTCAGACTGAGTTTCAGACTGAGGTTTCAGGCTGAGGTTTCAGACTGAGGTTTCAGACTGAGGTTTCAGACTGAGGTTTCAGACTTGAAGGTTTCAGACTGAGGTTTCAGACTGAGGTTTCAGGCTGAGGTTTCAGACTGAGGTTTCAGACTGAGGTTTCAGGCTGAGGTTTCAGACTGAGTTTCAGACTTTTCAGACTGAGGTTTCAGGCTGAAGTTTCAGACTGAGGTTTCAGATTGAGGTTTCAGACTGAGGTTTCAGGCTGAGGTTTCAGACTGAGGTTTCAGACTGAGGTTTTCAGACTGAGGTTTCAGACTGAGGTTTCAGACTGAGGTTTCAGACTGAGGTTTCAGACTGAGGTTTCAGACTGAGGTTTCAGACTGAGGTTTCAGACTGAGGTTTCAGGCTGAGGTTTCAGACTGAGGTTTCAGACTGAGGTTTCAGGCTGAGGTTTCAGGCTGAGGTTTCAGACTGAGGTTTCAGACTGAGGTTTCAGACTGAGGTTTCAGACTGAGGTTTCAGACTGAGGTTTCAGACTGAGGTTTCAGGCTGAGGTTTCAGACTGAGGTTTCAGACTGAGGTTTCAGGCTGAGGTTTCAGACTGAGGTTTCAGACTGAGGTTTCAGACTGAGGTTTCAGACTGAGGTTTCAGGCTGAGGTTTCAGACTGAGGTTTCAGACTGAGGTTTCAGACTGAGGTTTCAGACTGAGGTTTTTCGGACTGAGGTTTCCGATTGAGGTTTCAGACTGAGGTTTCAGAGGTTTCAGACTGAGGTTTCAGACTGAGGTTTCAGGCTGAGGTTTCAGACTGAGGTTTCAGGAAGTTTCAGAGGCTGAGGTTTCAGGCTGAGGTTTCAGACTGAGGTTTCAGACTGAGGTTTCAGACTGAGGTTTCAGGCTGAGGTTTCAGACTGAGGTTTCAGACTGAGGTTTCAGACTGAGGTTTCAGACTGAGGTTTCAGACTGAGGTTTCAGACTGAGGTTTCAGACTGAGGTTTCAGGCTGAGGTTTCAGACTGAGGTTTCAGACTGAGGTTTCAGACTGAGGTTTCAGACTGAGGTTTCAGACTGAGGTTTCAGACTGAGGTTTCAGACTGAGGTTTCAGACTGAGGTTTCAGACTGAGGTTTCAGGCTGAGGTTTCAGACTGAGGTTTCAGACTGAGGTTTCAGCCTGAGGTTTCAGATTGAGGTTTTAGACTGAGGTTTCACACTGAGGTTTCAGACTGAGGTTTTAGGCTGAGGTTTCAGACTGGTTTCGGACTGAGGTTTCAGGTTTCAGACTGAGGTTTCAGACTAAGGTGTCAGATTGAGGTTTCAGGCTGAGGTTTCAGGCTGAGGTTTCAGACTGAGGTTTCAGACTGAGGTTTCAGACTGAGGTTTCAGACTGAGGTTTCAGGAGGTTTCTGAGGTTTCAGACTGAGGTTTCAGACTGAGGTTTCAGACTGAGGTTTCAGACTGAGGTTTCAGACTGAGGTTTCAGACTGAGGTTTCAGACTGAGGTTTCAGACTGAGGTTTCAGACTGAGGTTTCAGACTGAGGTTTCAGACTGAGGTTTCAGGTTAAGGTTGTTTCAGACTGAGGTTTCAGACTGAGGTTTCAGACTGAGGTTTCAGGAGGTTTCAGAGACTGAGGTTTCAGGCTGAGGAGGTTTCAGACTGAGGTTTCAGACTGAGGTTTCAGGTGAGGTTTCAGACTGAGGTTTCAGACTGAGGTTTCAGACTGAGGTTTCAGACTGAGGTTTCAGACTGAGGTTTCAGACTGAGGTTTCAGACTGAGGTTTCAGACTGAGGTTTCAGGCTGAGGTTTCAGACTGAGTTTCAGGCTGAGGTTTCAGACTGAGGTTTCAGACTGAGTTTCAGACTGAGGTTTCAGACTGAGGTTTCAGGCTGAGGTTTCAGACTGAGGTTTCAGACTGAGGTTTCAGACGTTTCAGACTGAGGTTTCAGACTGAGGTTTCAGGCTAAGAGGTTTCAGGCTGAGGTTTCAGACTGAGGTTTCAGACTGAGTTTCAGGCTTTTCAGAGAGGTTTCAGACTGAGGTTTCAGAGGCTGAGGTTTCAGACTGAGGTTTCAGGCTGAGGTTTCAGGTTTCAGACTGAGGTTTCAGACTGAGGTTTCAGGCTGAGGTTTCAGACTGAGGTTTCAGACTGAGGTTTCAGACTGAGGTTTCAGACTGAGGTTTCAGACTGAGGTTTCAGGCTGAGGTTTCAGACTGAGGTTTCAGACTGAGGTTTCAGACTGAGGTTTCAGACTGAGGTTTCAGGCTAAGGTTTCAGACTGAGGTTTCAGGCTGAGGTTTCAGGCTGAGGTTTCAGACTGAGGTTTCAGACTGAGGTTTCAGCCTGAGGTTTCAGGCTGAGGTTTCAGAGGTTTCAGGCTGAGGTTTCAGACTGAGGTTTCAGGCTGAGGTTTCAGACTGAGGTTTCAGACTGAGTTTCAGGCTGAGGTTTCAGGCTGAGGTTTCAGACTGAGGTTTCAGACTGAAGTTTCAGACTGAGGTTTCAGACTGAGGTTTCAGGCTGAGGTTTCAGGCTGAGGTTTCAGACTGAGGTTTCAGACTGAGGTTTCAGACTGAGGTTTCAGACTGAGGTTTCAGACTGAGGTTTCAGGCTGAGGTTTCAGACTGAGGTTTCAGACTGAGGTTTCAGTGAGGTTTCAGGGCTGAGGTTTCAGACTGAGGTTTCAGGCTGAGGTTTTCAGACTGAGGTTTCAGACTGGTTTCAGACTGAGGTTTCAGACTGAGGTTTCAGACTAAGGTGTCAGATTGAGGTTTTAGACTGAGGTTTCAGACTGAGGTTTTTCGGACTGAGGTTTCCGATTGAGGTTTCAGCCTGAGGTTTAAGACTGGTTTTGGACTGAGGTTTCAGTGAGGTTTCAGACTGAGGTTTCAGACTGAGGTTTCAGACTGAGGTTTCAGAGGTTTCAGGAGGTTTCTGAGGTTTCAGACTGAGGTTTCAGGCTGAGGTTTCAGGCTGAGGTTTCAGACTGAGGTTTCAGACTGACTGAGGTTTCAGACTGAGGTTTCAGACTGAGGTTTCAGGCTGAGGTTTCAGACTGAGGTTTCAGGCTGAGGTTTCAGACTGAGGTTTCAGACTGAGGTTTCAGACTGAGGTTTCAGACTGAGGTTTCAGACTGAGGTTTCAGACTGAGGTTTCAGACTGAGGTTTCAGACTGAGGTTTCAGACTGAGGTTTCAGGTTTCAGACTGAGGTTTCAGACTGAGGTTTCAGACTGAGGTTTCAGACTGAGGTTTCAGACTGAGGTTTCAGACTGAGGTTTCAGGCTGAGGTTTCAGACTGAGGTTTCAGATTGAGGTTTCAGGCTGAGGTTTCAGGGTGAGGTTTCAGGCTGAGGTTTCAGACTGAGGTTTCAGACTGAGGTTTCAGGTGAGGTTTCAGACTGAGGTTTCAGGCTGAGGTTTCAGACTGAGGTTTCAGACTGAGGTTTTCAGACTGAGGTTTCAGACTGAGGTTTCAGACTGAGGTTTCAGAGACTGAGGTTTCAGACTGAGGTTTCAGGCTGAGGTTTCAGACTGAGGTTTCAGCTGACTGAGGTTTCAGGCTGAGGTTTCAGACTGAGGTTTCAGACTGAGTTTCAGTTTCAGGCTGAGGTTTCAGGCTGAGGTTTCAGACTGAGGTTTCAGACTGAGGTTTCAGGCTGAGGTTTCAGACTGAGGTTTCAGACTGTTTCAGGTTTCAGACTGAGGTTTCAGACTGAGGTTTCAGACTGAGGTTTCAGACTGAGGTTTCAGACTGAGGTTTCAGACTGAGGTTTCAGACTGAGGTTTCAGGCTGAGGTTTCAGACTGAGGTTTCAGACTGAGGTTTCAGACTGAGGTTTCAGAGACTGAGGTTTCAGACTGAGGTTTCAGACTGAGGTTTCAGACTGAGGTTTCAGACTGAGGTTTCAGACTGAGGTTTCAGACTGAGGTTTCAGACTGAGGTTTCAGACTGAGGTTTCAGACTGAGGTTTCAGACTGAGGTTTCAGACTTCAGAGGTTTCAGACTGAGGTTTCAGGCTGAGGTTTCAGACTGAGGTTTCAGACTGACTTTCAGACTGAGGTTTCAGACTGAGGTTTCAGGACTGAGGTTTCAGACTGAGGTTTCAGACTGAGGTTTCAGACTGAGTTTCAGGTGAGGTTTCAGACTGGTTTCAGACTGAGGTTTCAGACTGAGGTTTCAGACTGAGGTTTCAGACAGACTGAGGTTTCAGAAGGTGAGGTTTCAGACTGAGGTTTCAGACTGAGGTTTCAGGCTGAGGTTTCAGGCTGAGGTTTCAGACTGAGGTTTCAGACTGAGGTTTCAGACTGAGGTTTCAGACTGAGGTTTTCAGAGGTTTCAGAGGTTTCAGAGAGACTGAGGTTTCAGGCTGAGGTTTCAGACTGAGGTTTCAGACTGAGGTTTCAGACTGAGGTTTCAGGCTGAGGTTTCAGACTGAGGTTTCAGACTGAGGTTTCAGACTGAGGTTTCAGACTGAGGTTTCAGACTGAGGTTTCAGACTGAGGTTTCAGGCTGAGGTTTCAGACTGAGGTTTCAGACTGAGGTTTCAGACTGAGGTTTCAGGCTGAGGTTTCAGACTGAGGTTTCAGACAGACTGAGGTTTCAGACTGAGGTTTCAGACTGAGGTTTCAGACTGAGGTTTCAGACTGAGGTTTCAGGCTGAGGTTTCAGACTGAGGTTTCAGACTGAGGTTTCAGACTGAGGTTTCAGGCTGAGGTTTCAGACTGAGGTTTCAGACTGTTTCAGACTTTTCAGACTGAGGTTTCAGACTGAGGTTTTAGACTGAGGTTTCAGACTGAGGTTTCAGACTGAGGTTTCAGACTGAGGTTTCAGACTGAGGTTTCAGACTGAGGTTTCAGGCTGATGTTTCAGACTGAGGTTTCACACTGGTTTCAGACTGAGGTTTCAGACTGAGGTTTCAGACTGAGGTTTCAGACTGAGGTTTCAGACTGAGGTTTCAGACTGAGGTTTCAGAGGTTTCAGACTGAGGTTTCAGACTGAGGTTTCAGACTGGTTTCAGGAGGTTTCAGGTTTCAGACTGAGGTTTCAGACTGAGGTTTCAGACTGAGGTTTCAGACTGAGGTTTCAGATTGAGGTTTCAGACTGAGGTTTCAGACTGAGGTTTCAGACTGAGGTTTCAGGCTGAGGTTTCAGACTGAGGTTTCAGACTGAGTTTCAGAGGCTGAGGTTTCAGACTGAGACTGAGGTTTCAGAGACTGAGGTTTCAGGCTGAGGAGGTTTCAGGCTGAGGTTTCAGACTGAGGTTTCAGACTGAGGTTTCAGACTGAGGTTTCAGGGTTTCTGAGGTTTCAGACTGAGGTTTCAGACTGAGGTTTCAGACTGAGGTTTTCAGACTGAGGTTTCAGACAGGTTTTCAGACTGAGGTTTCAGAGACTGAGGTTTCTGAGGTTTCAGACTGAGGTTTCAGACTGAGGTTTCAGACTGAGGTTTCAGGCTGAGGTTTCAGACTGAGGTTTCAGACTGAGGTTTCAGGCTGAGGTTTCAGACTGAGGTTTCAGACTGAGGTTTCAGGCTGAGGTTTCAGACTGAGGTTTCAGGGTTTCAGACTGAGGTTTCAGACTGAGGTTTCAGACTGAGGTTTCAGACTGAGGTTTCAGGCTGAGGTTTCAGACTGAGGTTTCAGGCTGAGGTTTCAGGCTGAGGTTTCAGACTGAGGTTTCAGACTGAGGTTTCAGGCTGAGGTTTCAGACTGAGGTTTCAGGAGGTTTCAGACTGAGGTTTCAGGTTTCAGACTGAGGTTTCAGGCTGAGGTTTCAGGAGGTTTCAGAGGTGAGGTTTCAGACTGAGGTTTCAGACTGAGGTTTCAGACTGAGGTTTCAGGCTGAGGTTTCAGACTGAGGTTTCAGACTGAGGTTTCAGACTGAGGTTTCAGACTGAGGTTTCAGGCTGAGGTTTCAGACTGAGGTTTCAGACTGAGGTTTCAGACTGAGGTTTCAGACTGAGGTTTCAGAGGTTTCTGAGGTTTCAGACTGAGGTTTCAGACTGAGGTTTCAGACTGAGGTTTCAGGCTGAGGTTTCAGACTGAGGTTTCAGACTGAGGTTTCAGAGACTGAGGTTTCAGACTGAGGTTTCAGACTGAGGTTTCAGACTGAGGTTTCAGACTGAGGTTTCAGACTGAGGTTTCAGACTGAGGTTTCAGACTGAGGTTTCAGACTGAGGTTTCAGACTGAGGTTTCAGACTGAGGTTTCAGAGGTTTCAGACTGAGGTTTCAGACTGAGGTTTCAGACTGAGGTTTCAGACTGAGGTTTCAGACTGAGGTTTCAGACTGAGGTTTCAGACTGAGGTTTCAGACTGAGGTTTCAGAGGTTTCAGACTGAGGTTTCAGACTGAGGTTTCAGACTGAGGTTTCAGACTGAGGTTTCAGACTGAGGTTTCAGACTGAGGTTTCAGACTGAGGTTTCAGGCTGAGGTTTCAGGCTGAGGTTTCAGACTGAGGTTTCAGACTGAGGTTTCAGGCTGAGGTTTCAGACTGAGGTTTCAGGTTTCAGACTGAGGTTTCAGACTGAGGTTTCAGACTGAGGTTTCAGACTGAGGTTTCAGACTGAGGTTTCAGACTGAGGTTTCAGACTGAGGTTTCAGACTGAGGTTTCAGACTGAGGTTTCAGACTGAGGTTTCAGGCTGAGGTTTCAGATTGAGGTTTCAGGCTCAGGTTTCAGACTGAGGTTTCAGACTGAGGTTTCAGACTGAGGTTTCAGACTGAGGTTTCAGACTGAGGTTTCAGACTGAGGTTTCAGACTGAGGTTTCAGGTTTCAGACTGAGGTTTCAGAGACTGAGGTTTCAGACTGAGGTTTCAGACTGAGGTTTCAGACTGAGGTTTCAGGCTGAGGTTTCAGAGGTTTCTGAGGTTTCAGACTGAGGTTTCAGACTGAGGTTTCAGACTGAGGTTTCAGACTGAGGTTTCAGACTGAGGTTTCAGGTGAGGTTTCAGACTGAGGTTTCAGGCTGAGGTTTCAGACTGAGGTTTCAGACTGAGGTTTCAGACTGAGGTTTCAGACTGAGGTTTCAGGCTGAGGTTTCAGAGACTGAGGTTTCAGACTGAGGTTTCAGACTGAGGTTTCAGACTGAGGTTTCAGACTGAGGTTTCAGACTGAGGTTTCAGGAGGTTTCAGGCTGAGGTTTCAGAGGTTTCTGAGGTTTCAGACTGAGTTTCAGGTTTCAGACTGAGGTTTCAGACTGAGGTTTCAGACTGAGGTTTCAGGCTGAGGTTTCAGACTGAGGTTTCAGACTGAGGTTTCAGACTGAGGTTTCAGACTGAGGTTTCAGGCTGAGGTTTCAGACTGAGGTTTCAGACTGAGGTTTCAGGCTGAGGTTTCAGACTGAGGTTTCAGACTGAGGTTTCAGACTGAGGTTTCAGACTGAGGTTTCAGACTGTTTCAGGTTTCAGGAGGTTTCTGAGGTTTCAGACTGAGGTTTCAGACTGAGGTTTTCAGACTGAGGTTTCAGGCTGAGGTTTCAGACTGAGGTTTCAGACTGAGGTTTCAGACTGAGGTTTCAGACTGAGGTTTCAGACTGAGGTTTCTGAGGTTTCAGACTGAGGTTTCAGACTGAGGTTTTCAGGCTGAGGTTTCAGACTGAGGTTTCAGACTGAGGTTTCAGACTGAGGTTTCAGACTGAGGTTTCAGACTGAGGTTTCAGACTGAGGTTTCAGACTGAGGTTTCAGACTGAGGTTTCAGACTGAGGTTTCAGACTGAGGTTTCAGACTGAGGTTTCAGACTGAGGTTTCAGACTGAGGTTTCAGACTGAGGTTTCAGGCTGAGGTTTCAGACTGAGGTTTCAGAGGTTTCAGACTGAGGTTTCAGACTGAGGTTTCAGAGTTTCAGGCTGAGGTTTCAGACTGAGGTTTCAGACTGAGGTTTCAGACTGAGGTTTCAGACTGAGGTTTCAGACTGAGGTTTCAGACTGAGGTTTCAGACTGAGGTTTCAGGCTGAGGTTTCAGACTGAGGTTTCAGACTGAGGTTTCAGGCTGAGGTTTCAGACTGAG